>APFE031424135.1:18667-40352 GCA_000404065.3 Pinus taeda | reverse complement strand
TTATAAAAATTAATAAAATTGGCCGACCTCTCAGCAAAAATCTGTGGTAGCCGACCTTCATCTAATTTTTTCCCTTTTTACTATTTATCCCTTAAATCTGCTCTTCTTCTATCAAGCATTCAATTGGTCCTGATGATGGATCTCGGTTGAGATTCGAAATGTTGACAAAGAATGATTCATACTGTGGATTCTCCGGTAACAAACTTAAAAAAAATGAGCCACAGAAGTCTAAAATCCAGAACTATTGAGTATGTTGAGAAACGTAATTTGCGCAAATTATAACAAAACGAAAGTAATTAATCAAAATAAAATGCAATCTATTTGTATTGATCAAAGGCCAAAAGATTCAAGATATGTCGCAAGGTTTATATATAATTCACTTCCTAGAAGCATGAACAAGTTGCACAATTGCATGTTTGAGGGAAGTTATAGATAAATAAATTATGGTTTGTGCAATAAAATTAATAGCTATGGGGGAGGAATTGTTGATCGATTATAACTTGAATAGAATTAAGAAAACAGGTAATTATGTTTTACAACTCATATTCATTATTTATTGGTTGTGTTTGAATACTACTTGCAATAGTTTTTTTTTTGGTCGGTAATTTAATTAACTTAAATCCTTGACATTAAATCATCAATATGGGGGGCATAAATTTACGAGATATTAACAATGTATGTGCAGAGTTTAAGGCATCAATGAGTTCTAACCTATGAGAGAAAATATGAACTTCTAATTGAATGCTACAAAATGAAAGCAAACTTCTAAAACCAAACAACTTAAAAGCAACAATAGAGAGGTCATTCATTAGATGGAAAACTCAGAGAAAGGGTTTTTTTGTTTAATATGTTTTTGTTGGTCATTTAATTAACTTAAGTCCTTGACATTAAATCATCAATATGGGGGCATAAATTAACGAGATATTAACAACGTATGTGCATAGTTTAAGGCATCAATGAGTTCTAACCTATGAGAGAAAACATGAACTTCTAATTAAATGCTACAAAATGAAAGTAAACTTCTAAAACCAAACAACTCAAAAGCAACACTACAAAGGTCGTTCACTAGATGGAAAACTCAAAGAAAGGTTTTACTAGGCATAGAGGACAATTGTTCACTTGAGCAATATTCCTAAGTGTTTTTGCCTTTTTTATAAAAAAGTCTCATTTCCAACTCTAGTGGGGATTATCCTTCTATAGCTATTGACAAAGAAATGACATACAAATAAATACGAAAAATAAAGTAAATAATTGGATACAATTGATGAGGGATGTCTGATAATTAGGTTGTTAACACAAAGTCTCTTAACACACACATGTACAATTCTTTCATTGTTTTAAATCAGAGTGATCATGCAACAAACAAAGAGTTTCAAAGTGTCCCTTAGCCCTATAATGAGGGATCTTGTTCATGTGAACACACAACAACGCACAAGCAATGAAAGTAGATAATAAATTGAGTAGAGAAACACATCAACCATGTAATCAAGGAGAATGAACTGTTAGGTAAAATTGACTCGGGCTTTGAGTCAAGGTTAACTTGGTTAAACAACAATGATTTTGGGCACATGGTATAATGTACCCATGGTTTTACTCCCCATGGTATTGTATAGTGATGAAAGCTCAATTGGCCATCTTGGCCAAGATTTTGGCCAAAGTAATGAGATCTCATTAGGTTGGGTTTTTCCCCAGATTTAAGGTTTTTTCAGAAAAACATGTGCGTTTATGATTGTTGCTATGTTTTGTTCCTCTCAATAAATATTCATAATTAATTTATCTCTTTGCAGTAAATTCCTAACATTTGGTATCAGAGCCTTTTTGGCTTTAGAGGGACACTTCTGTTGCCAAGGGTTTATTGCTTGATGAACACAGATGAGGAGTATCATGTGGATCAAGAAGTCTTGTGTGAAGTTGCATAAAAGCACAAAACTAAGGTTTAAGGTGGTTTTTGATGAGGGTGTCATGGAAGCCCTAGTCATGATGGCTGCAAATACTAAGCGAGATCTCAAGAAAGCTGGGAGGAGATTGTTGATACAATGCGGTAGTGCACAGGCCCACTTGGAAGATCGATGCACCATATTGAAATTCGTGGATGCAGTGGAAATTTTTCCGGTGAGGCATGTGATCTGTAGCCATGGGGAAAATCTACAGCGAAATAGATGAACAACGAATTCGACCAGAGCCACTGACAGTTTGTAGTGTTTATGGGGATGTATTGTGAGATGATGGAAGCCATGAGTGGCTTGCAGAATGTTGGAGATGATGGTACCACCATGTTTTAACTAAGCATTGGGACCCAATCACGGGGTGCAGATGCAGGCAATATCTTTGTTTCCAGCAAGGGTGGACATTCCCAAGTCAGAGTAGGTGAGGATGAAGTTCGATGTGCTAGAGCAGTAAGGATGCTGAAATGGAATTTCTCCTTCTCATCTTTGATTTGAAAAGATCATTGTGCACAGAATCTGCATTTCCCGGAAATAAAGATCTAGTGGATACCCCAAATAAAAAATTGCTCAATTGAGAAACCTTGTTAGCAAGATAGGAGATCCATCTGTAGAAACTCGAAGATCTCATTAAAAGGATGAAATCCGGGTGGCGGAGTAGCATGACTCCAGGGAATGGAAAGAGTGTCACAGTGGTGAAGTTCAAGTCGTCCTGGTTAGGGCACTTCCAATTCTTGTCGACCGTCAAAATGGAATCCGATGTGAGGTGCCTAAATGTATTAAACCAAGAAGGCGATGATGTTGTTAGGAAATACGTGGCGATTGGTGACACGTAGGGGCGTGTCTATATCCTGCTCTCTCACGGTGAGGTTCTGCTTAGGGTGTGAGAGAATGAAAATCAGACGAAGCAACACACGACGATGGTGGATGACGATTGGCATGCCCTGGGCATGGAGCATGTGCATGTGTTGTCCAAGAGCTAACAGGGCGACAATCCACTGGGTGCTGTGGTTGGTCTGGAGGTGCACCAAATTGGCAAAATATGGTACATTCTTCGCATCTAGGAGCCGAGGGAAAATTCATGTCTTTCGTGAGAATGGAATGGTGTGAATGGCTTGGAAGGTTGGAATAATCATGGTGGCTAGGGTTGTCTACGAAGAAGGGTTCTCTTCAGGGAGTCATGCTCGAGAAGTCTAAATTGAATTTGTCAATTTTTTTTCTAAAATTATTTCAAGGGTTCGACTTTACGCTGTGACCACTGGTATTTCCAGCATGGTAGATGATAATTTTGTAGTCATGTTTGATGGGAATTTGAGCAGTTTGATATAAGTTTCCAAAGCTTTCATTTTTGTGGCTATGGATATCAGAGAGACTCAAAATGTGGAGCAATCCAGAATTGCAGAAACAATAAACAATAAAGATGGGAATTATAATGAGCTTAATATTTATTTATTTTATTACATGTAAATGAGCATACTGTTGTAAGACCTGATAAGGCATGCATACCTCTGGGTAATTACCAGTGAAGCCTGGGTTAAACCTAGGTGATAAGGGGATGTCGAGTTAACAATACCCTTGGTAAAAAATTTGAGGGGGGTAAGGGCTAAAGTGAGGTGGGTTGTCTCACTTAGCAGTTTTGGTTGGATTTAGTCAAGGAACCCCAAGTCAAGTTTAAGGGGGGAATTGTTAGGTAAAATTGACTCGAGGTTTGAGTCAAAGTTGACCTGGTTAAACAACCATGGTTTTGGGCACATGGTATAGTGTATCAATGGTATTGCATGTAATGGAGCCTATAAAAGTATGGGAAGAATTCGTTGTAATGTAGGCCTCGGATGTGAGCGGTGAAGGCTCACTTGGCCAGGATTTTTCCAAGGTTAATGAGATCTCATTGGGTTGGGTTTTTCTTCAGATTTGAGATTTTCCTAGATAAACATGTGCATTTATGTGTTTATGATTGTTGTTGTGTTTTATTCCTCTCAGTGAATATCTAATTAATTTATCTCTTTGCAGTAAATTCCTAACATGAATTACAAACTAACTATCACTACTATGATACACTACATAATAAGGAAGGAAATAGAGAAATGAGGATCAAGTTGGTGGGCCCTCCCATCTAGTGCCATGTTGCTTAGAAACTACAATATCACACTCTAATAATGCACCAATAATCTTAGAAGACTAACATAAACACTTTTTATTTATCATAAATGAGTCTCAGAGATATATAGTTGCAACCCTGCTTTGGCCCAATGATCTAACAATTTGATAACAAATTACATATATGATTTACAAGTGACAACCTATTAATAATATTCTTTGCATAGGTTATATAGTTTTTATTTTACACAACACAATGAACAAGTGGACTCTGTTGAATCCCCTATTTTGTGCATTGGACATATCAAATGAATATCATGGTGGATTAAGGTGGGTATTCTAGTGGATTTATTGACAAATTTAGACCACAATCAAAACAAACTTGGACCATGATCAAGCTGGAAGATATGAAAATAACAAAGGTTGTTGCCACAACTCGATATACTCTCCTCGATGTGCCATCTTTGGAACATTTGACCACAGGTTTGATCGATGAACAACACATGCCTTATTCAACTTGGATCGAATGAACATAGAAGCATCTTGAGGCGTCTAAGAGGAAAACCCATGGCTTTGCTTTCTTTCTAGAGGCATGCAAACATGTCAATCATTGAAGTGGGTTACCAAATTCTTATATAGATTACAAGACTTAGACTAATAAATAATCACTAGTAGAAAATTAACTTTTAATCCCTCTAATTCACCAAAAACAGTGAAAAAAATTGTTAATTAACAACAAAATTACCTTGCATCCTTTTAAGTGACTTTTCCACAGAAGGTATGAAGAAGGGGATGGTAGCAAGGTAAAAAGAAAAGGATGATATGATCGAAAGAGGGTTAACTATTAGTGAAAATGGCATCAATTTAGAGCCTTGACATCTCCCCACTCCTGATACTTTGCATGTCCTCATGTAAACGAGATGTGTGACTGGTGTCCTTATACAAGACCTATTCAAAATTGAGCAAATATTTGATTGTGCTTCACTCTATCAATAGGTACAAATTTAGATATTCATGTTCGCCCATTTTATTTTCTTCTCTACCTGGAGTTTCTTCTCCAAAGTCTTGTTGTGCAGTGCCAAACATTGATTTCACTTGAGCCACTTGTTAAAAAGATTAGATAACTTCTTTCTCTTCGATGTTAATTTCTCAACCTCTATTTGTAGCTAGGAAATTTTGGCCTTTAGAATTGAATTCCCACTTTTCACTTGTATATTTAGAAATTTGAACTCTTTGATTTCTACCTTTAACTTTTTAATCTTCTTGTTTTTCTTCCTTTACCTAGAGGAGGAAGGCTTACTCAAGGTAGTAGAAGACATAGTTGGCTTTACAAATTCATAATCATTTGTGGTATTTTCAAAATCATTGGGCATTGCTGTTAATGAGATAGTAGAGTTAGATTAATGGTATACAAGGGTCTTAGATTCATAAAATTTTGTGCTAGACTTCTTTGGAAAAGGGGTTACAAATTCCTTTTGCTAGACATGACTATGTCTAGTTGGCATAAGCTCAAAAATAAAATCTTTAGGTGGACATGGGATAGTTGGTGATTAAGGCCTCTTAGGTTGTTTTAGAGTCTTTTCCCTAGCCATGCTCCTAGTAATCCTCCTAAGAATGGTTGTAGCAAGTTGTTGATACCTCCTTTTCATCCTTTTAGAGTTTCCCCATAGGCAATAAAAACCTTAATCTCATGAATACTAGGGTCCTCACTATTATTCCCATTACTATGATAAAAAACATCATTGGATTCTCTAACTATTTCTTCATGTGCAGTACCCTCATCAATGAATTTGTTTTGAACTAGGAAGGTGCCCCAGTTATCACCTATCTTTTGTAATTCTTCCACAATTGGTATTTTAATCAAACTATGATGGTAAAGGTTATGGTTGATGTTTTAAGGGTTTTGATGTATGCATTTTACCATTTGGCCCAAACTTTTGCATAGGTAAAATGGAAAATTCAAGAGGTTGTTTGCTTCAAAGAGGAGAAGAAGACACATATGACGGATAAATGTAATAGTATACCTTCCCTTGCATGTTACATACTTTTGTAAGACAAATAAAAAGTTCTTGCACTTATATGTGATCAAGTTTTGGGTTGCACCTTTTCCCTAGTTCAGATTTTTCCCTGTTGAACACAAAAAGTGATTCCATACCCCCTTTTCGACTTGCTTGTTCTAAAAGCAATGTGACCCCATTTGAGGTAGTTTGGTGGCTTGGACCATAAACTTCTCTTTCACTACCATCACAAGGTCACTGATTTAAGAAATTCAAAAATTGCATCACTATGCAACGCCTTGTTAGCAACATTATTATGTTGGTGAAATTTTGTGAGGAAGGGGAGCCATCCTACAACTTTGAGCATAGGTTAACATTCATCGAATTCAGGGTATGCTTCCAAGACAACCAATTACCATGGATTTTGTCTAACTATGTCAAACTTTCCCATACTATCACAATTAGCTGTGGGGTATGCCAAGATGCCTTGTCTCTAAACAATTTATCACTACCAACAAAGGAAATGGGGTCTTGGGAACGATGTCTGAGAAATGTATTGGCTATGGGTTTCAAGATAGATTTTAATAGGTTATAATTTCATTTCGATTCTATGGGTAATTTCAAAGATAGATGAATCACAACAATAAGTGATCGGGAGATCATGCATGTATGCAAACCATAAGAGTGGTAATCATTCCTCGTATCATTTAATTGTAAATCTTGTGAGGTATCAAAGAGATAGGGAATAAATGATAAGTATGAGTGGGTGTACGATAGGGTAGAATGGAGATGTAAAATCAAAATGATAGTCATAAAGGGTGGAGTAAGAGATAGGAAAAGTCATATAGTCATAAATTCATGAAGTCATATAAGATCTAGGTTTGTTTAAAATTTTCCATGTTTTCAATAAACTATAAGAACTTCAAAGTTAATTCCCTTTTTTCAAGTTTTACCTTAATAAATTTATGCATTCTTGAAGTTGCTAGGCATGATGATGAGGAGAAACTGACCTGAGACTTATGTACCATTGATTTGAACCATAGTAGAGTCTTGATACCAATGTTTATGTTGAGGTTTATTATTGTGCTAAGTCTAAGACCAAGAATGATGTTGAGGTTGTTAATGTGCTAAGCTTAAGACTAAGAATGATGTTGAGGCTACTAAGGAATGCCCAAGAACTAAAGGGAAAGATACTAGAGGTTGTTAGGAAGCCCTAGGCCCTTATGCTAAAGCATATTGTCAATATATGAATCTTGATTTGCAAGGCATATTAAAACATGTTTAGTACTAGTCATCATGTAACTATTATATATAATTTAAAACTATTGGATATAATGATTACCAAACTACCTGGTAGTCATAGGAAGTCTTGTAGTTGCGAAACGTGACTACTAAATTAATTTTTGACGTTGTGTGATGTTGATTACATGCAAATTCATTAGCATTGGAGTACCAAAAGCATTGTGAAGAGCAAGAAAAATTGTAATATTGGATTTTTGTGATCATGTTAAAGATCTTATGCTGAAGAATGAAAGCTCTAGAACTATATTGTTGACTTGTTAACAAAATTAAGAAAATAATAAGTACTTATCACTGTTATGATATTTTGAAGGAAATTTTATTTTTCAACTCCATAAAGGTGTTTAATAGGTGCTTTGCTAAATTGTATTGATGCAAATATATTAACTGTACCAAAAATGGATGCTAATTGTGGTGGAAATAAAAATAAGGATGGTTGTCTCAACCTATTTAATAAGAGCATTTTCACATATCTGATTCACATTCTTCTTAACACTACTGTTAGGAAAACCAATCACAGAAACACTTCCTAATTTTAGAAAAAACCAACATGTTTCTTTTATAGTTAATAGTTTCCCTTTTATTTTGAAAATAACTTGGTGAATGTTTTTTCCAACAATTGTTAGGATTTCAAGGAAAATTCCTATTCAATTGTGAGAAAGCATTGGTTTTCAAAACTAAATGTTTTTTTTTTTTTTTTTTTTTTTTTTTTTTTTTTTTTTTTTTTTTTTTTTTATGTATATATTAATTTAAAGTAAGAGAATACCCGAATGCGGGTGAAATCAATGTGTAATTATGGTTCAAAGGACAAGTGGAGGAGCTAGGTACTACCAGTTGCAGACCTGCGCGATTATCCAGGGGCTAAGTCGGTTGATGGGAGTGATGTTCAGGTGGTTCGCTCAGTTTCTGAAGGATCATATGCAGAGCAGAAGATTTGGCACGCTCTTTGCATTTACTGCTTGTTCTGTTCAAGGTATGTCTTTGGTTATTTTATCCATGGCGTCCAGGGATTTCACTACCATTTTAAGCGCCCTGCCTTCGTGTCTCTAGTTAAAGCTGGAAGTGGGTCTCGAAGGATGGCTGTTCCTTGCAAACAAAGGTGAGTTTCCTCTGTGTATTTCGTTTTTGGTTCATCTCTGGATTGGGAAAGTGTGGCGTTTAGTTAGAGGTCTAGTCTCTGGAAGCTTGGGCAAGCTTTCGATTTCCCCTGCCACTTCTCCTACGTCGCTCTCCCTACAATTACAGTCTGACCGCCAATGTCTTAATTTGTTTCATGTGCTTTGTAACCTGTCTTTGGGCTCTGCTTTTGGTTTCTTAGATTGTTTTTCCTCCCTTCGGTCTCGGCCTCTGTGGAACCCCCTTAGCATGGTGCGCCACAGCAAGAGGGGTCGTTCTGGGGGAATTCGGGGAGGGCATGGAAAGCAGTCGGCTACCAGCTCTGTGGATCCTGTTCACAATCCAATTTCATATCATGAGTTCCAAACAACTCATTTCACTTTTCATAGCAATTTGAATAGACCTATAATTACTGCCAATATCACCATTCTCTTCTCTGAAGAAGAAGCTCCGCCCCCAATTCGAGTGTGCTTGATGTCTGAGCCCTCTCCAGAAGCTTGCCAAGGAGTCAGCAGTCAAAGCAATAAACAGGACAATGCAGGGGAAAGTCTGGAGAAAGATCAGGGGGAGAGGCCTGAAAGGAGCGAGGCTCCCAGTGCCTCTCGGCCTTCGGATACTGCTGTCTCAAGGATTCAGGAAGAGATGGATAGTGACATGCGCCCAAATGATGAAGATGCTGGACATGAGGATGCATGGAAGGATAACGTTTGTTTGGTGGTGGAGGCACCTCAGCATGAAGACGACGCATTCTAAGGCCATCTGGGCCTTCTCCTTTTTTTTGCTTTTTGAATGATTAAAATGATCATGCTCAAGTAGTTTTGGACGCGGCTCGGGTCTACTATCTTCAGACATGTGGACTCAATTCTCTCTGTGTGGCTTAGTAATGTCAAATTCCTCTGGTTTTTTTAGTATTGTAATGGTCTCTGGAATTTTGAGCAATGTAATGGTCTCATGCTCTGGTCACATGCTCTCGACAAACGATTTTCTCCTCCTCTTCATGTTTCCTTGGCTAATTCTTGGTGGCAATATCTGTTCTCATGCTTTTGTATCTGGTTCTTCCCTCACAAGGGATAGTTTATGTTGCTTTGAGTGTCCTCGGAGGATGATTCCCGAGGCCTTGCCCTCTTGTATTTTTACTTTGTTTTACAGTTAATAGAATTAACATTTGCAGAGAAAAAAAAAATTAAAGTAAGAGAATGAATCAAAGTGAGGTTGAAATAGGTTTGGGTTCTTCCCTACTCATTATTTTCATCTTGAACGGTTGTAAAACATGTTGAATGAATTCCTCCTTGTTGAAAGGTTGTTGATACAATCTTAACCTATGCCCATTTAACCATGAAACTCCTTCCCCATTAACAACCTTAATTTTTACAGAACCATTATCAAAGACACATTCAATTCCATATGGGCCTAACTACTGTGTGGTGAACTTTCCTTTAAATTTTTTGAATTTGGAATAAAAAGGAGAGCCCAATCACCTAGTTTGAATTGTTTTTCTCCATGTGAATGTGTCATGCCATTTTCTCCTCCATTGTTGGAAGAAGGTGGCATGTTGAATGGATTCTTGGTGCATCTCATCCAACTCATGTAGGTAAACTAATATTTTTTGTTGTGCATCTGATGGATTCATACCCAACTAAACTTACAATTATGAAGGTCTTCACTTAGAATTCTATTGGAAGAATAACTTGTTTTCCATACACTAGTTCATAGAGTGTAAATCTTGGTGTGTTCCTCCATGTGGTCCTATAGGCACAAAGTGCTTCTGGAAACTGATATGTCCAATCCTTATGATTTAGCTACAATATCTTGCTCAAAATTACTTCAAGGACCTTATTGCTAGTCTCCACTTTCCCATTGGCCTATGGATGGTACATAGAATATTTCTGGTGCTTGATATGATATTGATGAGCGATGGTTTGTACCAATTTGATGTTAATTGTGTTCCTTATTATGTTGCAATTTCTCTTGGCACACCAATATGGGTTAAAATATCCTCAAATAGAAAATCTATAACTACTTATTCAATAACACAAAAAAGAGTTTTAGCTTCTACCATTTTGTTACAAATTCAATATAGAGGAAAATATATATTTCTTATTTGATGTTGAAATAATAGGCTCCACAAAATATGGAGCCCACTTTTTAAAAAGATCAATGATTACCTATGGCTATAAAGGTGTCTTGTCGGATTGTATCTGGTGGCCCATTCGATAATAGTTGTCACAACTCCAAATGTACTCTTTTTCATCCCTAAAGAGGTAGACCAATAATACTTTGAATGAAATATTTTGTAGGCTATCCTCTTGAAAACTAAGTGCCCTCCAGATGCCTCACTATGGAAGGTTTTTAATATATCAAACATATTGTCTTCACATACACACCTTTCTAACAATCAAATCAGGTTATGTGCGGAAGAAATCCCCTTCGATCTAGGAGTAGAAGGCAATGAGTTTAATGATATTTTGCTTGTCCTTGATGACAAATGTTGTGGTAATTTCCTTGTAGCCAAATAGTTAGCCACATATACAAACTAAGGAGAGTTGGTGAACAGAACAAACAAATTTTCATAAGGAAAATCATCATCTAGAAGAGCTTCCTAACCTTCATTACGAATCCTAGAAATGAAATTTGCTACTAGATTTGTTTTTCTAGGTCTATTTAGAATAGTAATTTTAAACTCATGCAACAACAAAAATCACCTAGTTATTCTACCATAAGTTATAGCTTTTTTCATTAGATATCTTATGGCAGAATGATTGATATGGATAAAAACCTCACACCCAGTGATATAATGTCTAAATTTATTAATTTCATGCACAACTAACAAAAAACTCTTATTCTGCTACCATATAGTTTAATTCAACAAGTGTTAAGTTCCTGCCAATGAAATAAATGGCATAGGAAAATTGATTTTCTTGTTGTCCTATTATTGCTCCAATGATTGTATCTGAGGGACTTAATGATATATGGAATGGAAGAGACCAATTTGATCATCTCAAAATGGGTTCCTTAGTAAGTTTTTCTTTCTATTTCTCAAAAGAAGTTTAGTAATGTTTATCCCAAGAAAAAAATAGTGACTTTAGCAAGCAATTTAAATAAAGGAGTAGTTATTCTTGTGAAGTAATCTATGAATCTTCTATAACAACTAACATGTCCTAAAAAACTTCTTATATCTATAATGTATATGTGCCAACCTTCAGTGTTGTAGCTCACTTTGATGATTGAAATCATGGACCATAGCTCCCAATGGTCTTCCATTGACTCTAAAGAGTCCTTCAATTCTATATTCCAAGGTAAAAGCATCCCTCATGCAAGATTCCGTAGGATAGGTGAAGACCTTTCCTCTTATGAAGGCTACTCTCATCCGTTTGTCTTCCAAGGCAAATATAGATATCAGGTCCTTCTTTAGTCCTAGAACATACATAACATCACGATGAAGAATAGATTCCCCAGAGTCCAAATGAAATTTGACAAACCAAAACCCCTTACAGGGTAAGTAGAGTTTTTGAGACATGTTTTTTTGCGATAATGTTTTTTCTGATGCCGTGGAATTACCTTCACCATCATCGTTTGATTGACCTTCCTCCTCCCTAACCGATCTGAGCCTTCCCTCCTCCAAAGGCGTCAAGCCTGATCCTTCTTGCTCGTGTGGGGATTCTAGTGGTTTTCATTTGGTGGATAGAAACCAAGGTAAGCCTTCGTTGCCATGCCTGACCATTTATAATAGGTTAATTAATTCAGGGACTGGGTTATTAGGTTATGAGGATAATAATATTGCAAATAAAGAACCTTTGAACTTTGGTAATTGTGATTACTATAATATGAAATTCTATGATAATAATAGTAGCGAAATTAATAATAATACTAATAAAATATTAAATATGGTAATATTTTTTTTTCTAAGTAAAAGTAATCTATTAATATGTACAGAAAGATACAAAGAGGACAAGGCCTCGACCAAGGTATCGTAGAGTATCAACAAAATCTGGACTGCCCCAACATTGGGGAAACCAATCTAGTTTCCCAAGTCCAGACCCCACAAAAGAAATAGTAAGATGGTTCCTTGATGATTAGTCCAGATAGGAAACCAAAACCCAAGCAACACTAGAAAAAAACAAAAAGACCAGATAATGAACACCTGGGCAGCCACAACTAGCCTCGAACTATCATCAGGCTGCCCCTGCCTATTCTCCGTCCCTTGGTTTCCGGCCCTTGGTTTCTGCCGATGCAATATTGCGATGCGATTTGATCGTAATCGCATATCACTATATGTAAAGGCCTTGCCCTTTGGTCTCCCCATTCTGCGATCCGCCGTTGGGTCCACATCATCGCATCGAACATTTGAAGGTGTAAAGGCTCCGCCCCTTGGTTTCCGCTGATGCAATATTGCGATGCTCTGATCGCAATCGCATATCGCTATAAGTAAAGGCCTTGCCCTTTGGTTTCCCCATGTTGCGATCCACCATCGGGTCCCCATCATCGCATCACACATATGAAGGTGTAAAGGCTCCGCCCCTTAGTTTCTGCCGATGCGATATTGCGATGCGATCTAATCGCAATCACATATCGCTATATGTAAAGGCCTTTCCCTTTGGTCTCCCCATTTTGCGATCCATCGGTCCTCCTTTAATTGCCGATCACCATTGCCATCGCAACCTGCATGGCAGGCCTTTCAAAACTCGAACCACCATTCGGGGAATGAGCTTCCTGTTGCACCAGGTCAGTGCAGATTTGCAGTTGATTTTGGTCATCTATGATGTCGAGAGGACCGTAGTGTACAATATGGTCCTGATCTGTCCCAATGTTTGCTAGAAGATCAGCAACTTTGTTACAGTCCCTTTTGACATGAATAAAAGTTATTGCTTTTTTGTCTTTGATCCATTTCTCTATTGTTTCAAGCCTGGTCATTAGTCTCCAACTGTTTACAACTCGTCAAGCAGATCTTCCTTGTTGTATTTGAGTGATCATATTGATGAGGATTCGAGTATCCCCTTCTAAAAGAATTGGATAGAAGTTATGTTGATGAGTGAACTTCATACCTTGCCACAAGCCTTCCAATTCTATAGAGTTGTTTGTGTCCCATCCAATGGAGCCAAAAAAAGATAATAAGGGTTGGCCCTCATGATTTCTAAATATGCCTCCATATCCTGCTTTACCCGGGTTGCCTTTAGAGGCACCATCAAAGTTTAACTTAATCACTCCTATAGAGGGGCGTGACCAATATGAAAGCTGCCTAGTTGTGATGCTGGTACTATGGGGATTTGATTGAACTTGTGGGAGCTGTAGATTCCAGTTGGCCCAAATGCTTAATTTGTGTGGTTGGGTTGGAAAGTCCTCCATTGTCCATTGATGCAATGCAAGAGTTTCCTTGATGTTCTGACATAGGTTAGTCCATATTATTTCTAAGGAAGTTTGATGATTTTTGAAAATTCGTTTATTTCTTTCCTTCCAAATTGTCCATAGAACGAGACCTGGCAGGATGGTCCATAACTTGTTGAGAATTTTGCTATTGTAGGGCGCTGGAGTCCAATTTTGGATGGTGCCTTTTAAATCCCCAAGAATTCTGCAAGGTCTCTGGCATCTGAATGTGAGCTTTTCCCAAAGTTGATTGGCCATGCGGCAGGAATCCATGAGGTGCTGAATGGTTTCTTCATTATTTTGACAGTTGGGACAGTAAGAATGACCATGAAATCCTATTTTAATTAAGTTATCCCATGTGAGAATTCTTTGATGATATAACAGCCAGATAAAAGTGGAGACTTTGGGCCAGATCCTTGTAGTCCATATACGTTTCCAGGAAGGATCTATTGGTTCATGAGTTTGGCACATTAATTGGTATGCCTCTTTGGTGGTGTATGTGCCTTTCAGTGTGTAGCCCCATCTTAGAACATCGCTTTTTGTATGGACTCTGATTCGTCTATTGGTGAGCTCTTTGTGTAGCTCCAAGTTATAAGCTTCCGTTGCTTGCTGTGCTATTTGCCTTACCGGTTTCCATTGCCTGAATCCTTGTGTCATGCCAGGAGTCCAGAACTGTGCAACATTGTCTGCCTGGTTAATGTGGTTTGCATGATGATTTGTATCTGGTAAGAATGCTTCAATTTTGGGTCTGTTTTGCCAGGAGTCCGTCCAAAAACATGTCGTTCTCCCATCCCTTATCTCCCAGAAGCTATGCTGGTAGATTACCTCTCTGTGTTGCTTGGCCACGTTCCAGATTAGGGAACTTGTAGGTGTAGTCGTGATTCTGATTAGTTCTTTTTGCGGTCTATTGTTGGCATATTTTTCTGTCCATAGTTGCGCCCATAGCTTCTGTGGACAGGAAACCCATTGCCACCAAATCCTTGCACCCATCAAAGTGTTGCTTTGTTGAGGATCTTGTAAATCGAGGCCTCCCTGTTTTTTGGGCTTGCGGAGTTTATCCCAGTTGACTAGAGCCCATTTTCTGTATTGTTCTGTGGCACCCCAGAGAAGATATCTTTGCAAATTGTGAATTCTTTTCAGAACCCATTTCGGCGCGGCAAGCACTGAGAACAGATAGAGGGGAATTGATTGTAGAACAAATTTTATTAGGACTAGTCTACTTGCCATATTGAGAGTTCTATATGTCCAAGATAATAGTCAACTTTCCATTTTCTCTATGAGTTGATGCCAAGAAGCATGCTTTAAGGCTGAGACTATAAGAGGGGCGCCTAAATACTGAGACGAAAGCTTGGCTTGAGAGAAACCAATGATGTGAGTGATGATTCTTTGGGTGGGAATAGGAGTATTGAAGAAAAAAATATGAGATTTGGAGGTATTGATGGTGGTGCCCGAAGCTTCTGAAAACGTGTCTAAAATTGCTTTGAAGGTTCT
This sequence comes from Pinus taeda, assembly GCA_000404065.3. Taxonomy (NCBI): domain Eukaryota; kingdom Viridiplantae; phylum Streptophyta; class Pinopsida; order Pinales; family Pinaceae; genus Pinus; species Pinus taeda. Next base: position 25,048 of record APFE031424135.1, on the reverse strand, counting down.
AGCTTCTTGTATAGAGGGATGACCAAAGAGCATATTGTCATCAACAAATTGTTGATGGGTGATGGCAGGGGATCCATGGATAGAGAGTCCTCTGAGATTATTGGATTGGACTGCATGTTTTATGATACGACCTAGACCTTCAACCATAATTATAAAAAGAAAAGGGGACAGTGGGTCACCTTAACGAATTCCTGTGGAAGGGTGATAAGGTTTAGAGGGGACCCCATTGACAAGAACAGAGCAAAGTGGGGAGGATATGAGAGTCATCATCCATTGAACCCAGGTTGAGCTGAAACTAAATGCCATTAACATCTGTTTTATATATGTCCAACTGAGTTTATCAAAGGCTTTGGAAAGGTCGATTTTCAGCAACATACCTACTTGCTTGATCGTTTTGAGTGAATGAATGGTTTCATGGGTTAAAATTATACCATCCAGAATTTGGCAGCCTTCTACATATCCAGATTTCTTTGGAGAGATGAGAAGAGGGAGGAGTGGTTTGAGGCGATTGGCTATGACTTTCGAGATAATTTCGTAGATAACATTGCAGAGGGCAATAGGCCTAAACTTCTCCAGAGTGCTTGGTTGCACGACATTGGGAATAAGGGCGATGAAAGTTGAATTGAGCGAGGGGAGTAACCAATGCATTTCTCTTGATTCCTCTACCACATTCCAAACATCTGCTTTAATAAGATCCCATAAGTGATGGTAAAAATTGGACGTGAAGCCATCAGGTCCCGACGCCTTCCCCGCCTTTAGTTGATTGGAAGCCTCTTCAACTTCCATGATTGTGACTGGCCTTCGCAGTAATTTATTATGCTCGTTAGTGATGAGTTTAGGTATATGCTGTAGGATATCATTGATGGCATTATGTCTGTCTGTGGGTTGTTCTTGATGAACAACTTTGAAGTGATTTATCAACTCTTTCTCTATGTCTTCCTATTTTTCCAATTTGTCTCCTTGAGAGTTTTGAATATGTGAGATTGTGTTGTTCATTCTTCTTTCTATGGTTGTGCTGTGGAAGAACTTAGTATTTTGTTCCCCTTATTTTAGCCATATGATTCTTGATTTCTGTCACTATAGTAATTCCTCTTGTTTGCCTCTTTCATCTAGCTGTGTTAGTAGAGTTTGTTCCTGCTTGGCATACTCCTCTGTTCTGCCTTCTAGGATGATTTTCTGCTGAAGCTTTATCATGCTCTGCTCCAGGACTTTTTTCTCTTGGAAGATGTTGCCAAAGGTGGTATGTTTCCAGATTTTGATTTGTTTTTTGATATGTTTCAGTCTTTGCTAGAAATGGTACATGAGCAAGCCTCTGTTGGGAATAAAGCTTTCCCAAGCGTCTTTGACCATGGTGTTGAACTCAGGGTGGGTAAGCCAGAAAGCTTCAAACTTGAATAGTTTTCTGTTGGAGTTTCCTGGATTCTTCCATTGTAAAGAAATGGGCCAATGATCCGAGCCAGCTAAGGGTAAGATAGAGGCGCTTATATCTCCACCAAGATGAACAAAGTTGTCTGAGAGTAGAATTCTATCCAACCTGGATGCTATTTTTTGAGTACCTGCTCTTTTATTGTTCCAAGTGAAGATTCTGTTGTCAAAAGGCGGGTCCATAAGACTATTGTGTTGAATATATGCTTTGAACTCATTGCTTTCTTTGTCCAGCTTTCGTCTGCCTCCCAGTTTTTCCTCCAGCTGTGTTATCATGTTGAAGTCTCCTCCCGTTATCCAGAGTGGATAAGCTCTTGGAGCATTGAGGATCTTCAATGTTTCTAATTACTTTATCTTTTGCGTACTTTCTTGAGGGAAGTAAACATTAGTTAGGTGTTCGTGTATGTTGGTGCTGATCAGATGGAACATGGCTTGAATGAAGTAGTGTGAAGCATGGATATTTGTTAAGGAAATGTGCTGAGAATTCCATGCTATGGCTAATCCTCCTGATGCACCAGTTGCATCGACTATTGATGTTTGACATCTCGCCCAGGCTTTGGATAAAATGGGTTCTAAGGTACTGGTGTTGCATTTTGTTTCTTGCATGAATACAATATGTGGTTGTTCTTGCAGGATCATGTTCTTCAACATTATGTACTTCCCGGGACCATTAAGTCCTCTTACATTCCATGAGATCAGCTTCATGGTTGACTGGTAGGTAAAGATCGGTAATATTTGGTCTACTTGGAGCATCTTCCCGATTCCACTAGCATTTCCCCAATTAATATGGTACATTGTAGATCTGTCTTTCTCCCTCTTTTCTTTCCATCTTTAATGATATGTTTCCCATCCCATTTGCCTCCTTGCTGTATGCCTAAAGTATTGTGCTGATGCACCCTTGTGAGCACTACTTCCAAATTTTCCAATTGTCTTTTCGGTATTGAGTCGAACTCTTTTCTTTTGTAGGCTTGCTCTAGACTGAGGATGTCTATTCCCCTAGATCAAAGCTTTCTGGTTCCTCTTCCATTAAGCTTTGCTGACTTCCCCCTTCCTGGTGGATTGGTGGCTGAGAGGGTTCTTCCTGAATATCATCTATGTCCATATTTTTATCAGACCATAGGGCTTTATGAATAACAGGATTAGGGTTGGGTTGCGAATTTGAGGCTGACTTTTCAGAAGAAGTAGCTTTCAAGGGATGATTGGTGTTAGCTTGGGTGAGAGTGGGGGATAGAGGTTTGGAAGGAGCAGAGCTTGGGTTTGCTGGCCTGGGTGTTTCTGATTTGAGTTGTTCTAGATCTGTCAGAATATTAAAGCTGTTGCTGGAGGATGGCAAAGCAAAAGATGGAGCTGCATTTTTGGGTGCTGAGGGAGGTTTCTTGTTATGCTTTTTCCTACTGGTTACCTTGGTGAAGCCTGCTGGATTAGACTTGTCGCTAGAGTCTGTGGTTTTAGGCGGCATATTTAAGGGACAATCACAAAAGAGGTGACCGTGGGTATGGCATCACCTGCAATGGAAGGGTACATGTTCATAGTCAAGGGGATGAATCCATTCAAATGTCGTGAAGAAGACTTACCATGTCCGGTAATGCATGGCCAAGCTTCATGTAGATGCAGATCCGTGCATAGGATGTGTATCTTCGGAGCTTAGTTTCCTCTGTTGCCTTTATAAACTCACCTAGTCCATTGCCAATGGTTATTAGTGAATCCTCGTCCCAGTATTCCAGTGGAAGCGAGTACAAGCGTACCCAGACTGGTGCCCAGCTAAAATCGTCCTTATCAGGGTTGAATCTTTCGACCCAGTCATGCAGATAGAGACCTGTTGCGTTGAAGAAATAAGGTCCTCCATCCAGGACCCTGTTCTGGTCTTCAAGGCAGTTGAAAGTGGCAGTGAAGAAGCCCTTAGGGCCCAACTTTAGAGTTACATGACCTTTGGGCTTCCATTTTGAAGTGATCCAACCTTGCAGTGCTTTTTCATTAGGCCAGAAGCTTATGAATTTGCCAATCAGGGCATGATCTTTCATGTATTGTATTTGCGCATTTATCCTATGACTAGGCAACTCGATCTTGGGCCTTTCTGTAGCAATGAGCTTGCATGTGGGCGATGAAGCGTTCTTTGGCTTGCCTGAAGTTGCTGGTTTGTCCGATTTCTCTTGTTCCAAGTCTTCTTGTTCATTCTCCTCGGGCTACTGTGCAAGCCGTGTTTCATCCTTCTCTGCTGTTTTAGTTATGCTCTCAATGGGGTTTTCCTTATTGTGAGTTTTTGGGGAAGGCGTTGATGCCTCCCCCATTGGACCGCTCATTGTCCTCTGCTTATCAGAGTCCCAGAATCAGATCTGACAATTTTGTTGGGGTCTGTAAAGCTATGTGCTCAGACTGTGCGCCGTGGAAGAGTCTGTCAGGAACCCTAGTTCCTCAGTGCGCCATCGCTCCCACCTCCATTAAATATGGTAATATTAATATTAATAAAAAAATATAATATAAAATACAACATTGCTAATAATAATATTAGTAATAATGGAGAATATAATAACAATAACAATATTATAATTGAGGGTGTAATAATAATATAATAGTAGAGTAGTTAGTGATAATAATAATAATAAATATAATAATAATAAAAACAACAACAACAACAATAATAATAATAATAATAATAACAACAATAATAGTAGTAGTAATAATAATATTAGTAATAGTAATAGTATTAATAATAATAATCTTTCTCATAGAAATAAGGTAGTCAATCTTTCTAGTTTTTCTTTCCCCACTTCTGTTTATAGTCTCTATTAGAAAAATCCTCGTGGAATACATTATGTGTGATGTGGAGTTTGGAATTAGGGGCTTACCTAATAATATTAAAGACACAATAAGGCAAGACTATGCTGTAATCCTCAAGAAGGAAAAGCCCCCTAAGAACAATATTAGCAAGGATGAATTTGATGCCCTCAGATTATTGAACCATAACCCTGAAATTTTCATTCTTAAAGTTGACAAATGTGGGGTTGTTGTTATCCTTGACAAAGAGGATTATCGTAGGAAGATGATGGATCACCTGTGTAATAGTGGTAGCTGCAAAAATCTTAATAAGAATCCCCTAAAAAATATCTTTAGAACAATTGCTCTAGCTATTAAGTATAGTAGCAATGTGGGCACCCTTTGTCACAAGCTTATTGAGAGTAGCCCCATCACTCCAAGGATCTATGATCTTCCAAATATCCACAAGGAAGTGCCCCCCCTCCCCCCAAGACCCATCGTCAACACCATAGGAGGGCCAACCTACCTCATAGCCAAATTCCTTGCCTTGAATCTTAAACCCCTTGTTTGCCTTACAAAGTCATTCATCAAAGACTCTTCGTTCTTAAAGCTGACAAATGTGGGGTTGTTGTTATCCTTGACAAAGAGGATTATCGTAGGAAGATGATGGATCACCTGTGTAATAGTGGTAGCTACAAAAATCTTAATAAGAATCCCCTAAAAAAGATCTTTAGAACAATTGCTCTAGCTATTAAGTATAGTAGCAATGTGGGCACCCTTTGTCACAAGCTTATTGAGAGTAGCCCCATCACTCCAAGGATCTATGGTCTTCCAAAGATCCATAAGGAAGTGCCCCCCTCCCCCGCAAGACCCATCGTCAACACCATAGGAGGGCCAACCTACCTCATAGCCAAATTCCTTGCCTTGAATCTTAAACCCCTTGTTTGCCTTACAAAGTCATTCATCAAAGAATCTTCTGTGTTTGTCAATGAGTTAAAGGGAATAAAATTTGACCCTGAGGATATTATTGTTAGCTTTGATGTAGTCTCCCTTTACACTTGCATCCATATTAAGGAGGCTATTGAGGTCATCAATCGCCTCACTGATCTCAATATCTCTCGTTTAGTATAGATTTTTCTTACTTCTTTTTTCTCTATTGAAGGAGAATTCTATGAGCAGACTTGCGGGGTTGCCATGGGCTCACCCCTGTCCCCGGTTGTTGCTAATATTTTTATGGAAGAATTTGAATCCAGGGCTTTGGCCTCAGCCCGACTCCTACCTAAGCTTTGGAAAAGGTTTGTGGATGACACTTGTGTCATCTGGTCTCATGGACAAGAAGAGTTGGATAAGTTTTTCAGCATCAACGATCAATCTTCCTCCATAAAGTTTACTATGGAACAAGAAGTTGATGGGTTCCTACCTTTCCTCGATGTTCTTATTTTGAAAAAGGATGATTATTCTTTCTCCCACCAGGTGTTTCGAAAAAAAACTTCATACTAAGCAGTGTCTTCATGCCATCTCTCATCATTTTCCTGCTCAAAAGTTGGGTGTTCTCAACATGCTTGCCACTCGGGCATTGAGAATATCTTATGAAAAGAACCTTGATAAGGAGAAAGCCCACCTCCTTGATGTTTTTGTTAATAATGGATATAGTACACACCAAGGATTGAAATCTTTCCTTGAAGCTAGCATAGGTCCCAAGTCTAAGAAAGACCCTAAAAACTAAATCTTAGGGGTACATCTCCCTTTCATCCAAGGGACCACTGACAAGATCACGAAGCTTCTTAGGAAGCATAATGTTCCCTCTACCTTTAGACCCCTTAACACCATTCATAACTCCCTTAGGTTTCTAAAAGACCCTATTGACCCCAAGGACATGAAATATGTTTATGTTATTCCTTGTTCTTGTAGGACCCCCTATGTTGGTGAAATTGGGTGCTCTATTAATCAGAGGATTCATGAGCATGCAATCGACATCAAGCATGGGAGGACCTGGTCTTCAGCCTTGGCTGAAAACACAAAGAAGTCTAAGCATCATATATGTATTGAGGAGGCCTAGGTTATTGCCAAGATTGCTGCTTTTCATCACCGTAAGTTTAGGGAAGCCATAGAAATTGAAAGGAGGCCGAACAATCTTAATAGGGATGAAGAATGGAAGATTAGCAGTTGTTGGATTCCTGCCCTTTCCTCTTAGCCCTGCCT
>APFE031424130.1:644093-670697 GCA_000404065.3 Pinus taeda | reverse complement strand
AATTATTATCAAGCTGACCTACAACTCATGTAGGCTCAGAAGCCCAACAGTCGCATCTATTCACCCACCAACATTGTGTATAAATATAATAGGAATTTTCCTCGTTTGGACTCACTCATCTCATCACATCTCTCTCTCTCTACTGTGTAGATATGAGTCTCTTCTCTACTGCACTGAAATGGGTCTCTCTCTCTCACTCATGTGAAGCCTAAAGCTTCAACTGCAGAAGTAAAGATTGACTTGCGTGGCCTAGAATATATCCTCTTTGGAACTGCGCTGTAGGTTCATCTGAATCTCCTCTAAAAGCTGCAACTTCTCGCGGTGGAATGAAGTCAATCCGATGAACGGTTTGCAAGATATCGAGTGCCCTAGTTTGAAGCCGAAAACTATTGAAACTGAAGCTGCAACTGCAGAAGTAAAGATTGACCTGCATGGACTAGAGGATCTCCTCTTTGGAACTGCACTATAGGTTCATCTGAACTTCCTCTGAAAGCCGTAATTTCTGGTGGTGGAATGAGGTCAATCCGATGAACAGTTTGCAAGATATCGACTGCCCTAGTTTGAAGCTGGAAACTGCTGAAACTGAAGCTGCAATTGCAGAAGTAAATATTGACTTGCGTGGCCTAGAAGATCTCCTCTTTGGAACTATGCTATAGTTTCATCTGAACCTCCTCTGGAAGCTGGAACTTTTGGTGGTGGAATGAAGTCAATCCGACGTTCGGTTTGTGAGATATCCTCTACCCTAGTTTGATAATAAAGCCGGTAATGTTGATGCTAATTAGGGTTTGCTACTGCTGATATGAATCGGATTTATTGTACTATTTCTCTCTGCTGAATTATTGAATATAAAAGAAGATTTGATCAAAGGGTTTCGCCACACATTGTAGGGTTTGTCCCTGGCTAGCCGCCACATCTTGTGTCTCTTGTCTTGGCTTGTTTTCTGTCGATCGTTTAATGTTCTATCTACACTTTACTTTATGTACATGTGGTTGCTAATCGGTGGAATATAATAAAGAAGTAAACTGTTATAAGCATAGAACATACCATAACTTAACATGGTATCAGAGCTGAGGTGAAGAGAAAGCCCAAGCAAGAGCAAGAGCGATCGTTGAAGAGAACATTGGCAAGGCTACTCTAAAAGAACTATGGGATCCTCAACACTCTTCCCTGCCGAAGACAAGCTCCGTGAGAAAGTTGACTATCACGGATGGAAGATGTCTATCGATCTAACCCTAGAGGATCAAGGAGTTTTGGACCATGTAAGGGGCAATATTGTTGAGCCTCCATCAAATGCATCTGTTGCTACATGGAACGAATGGAAAACCAAAGAAGTCAAAATAGAAGATCATCCGGGACTCTATTGACAAGCAGTTGGTGGCCTACATCTTTCAACTGGACACCTCCAAGGAAATCAACGATAGGCTGGTGAGTTTATTTAAAGTTAATGATGCAAATCAAGTTTTGTTTCTTAGAAATAAACTGAGGGAAATCAAGAAGGGTAAAGATGAGAGTATGAAAGCATACTTCTTAAGAATAACCAAGATCAAGAACGATCTCCTATCTATTGGGGAGGCTATTACTGACAGGGAAATGGCACTCACGACTCTTGGAGGATTACCATCCAAATGGTACGTGTTCAGAACTACTCTTCTGCACTATAATGTAATTCATGGTTTCGAGGAATTAATGGCTAGATGCATTCAAGAAGAAACAAGGGTAGAAGAGCAGGAAATGCCCTTATCTAAAGGTCCTCCTCCTACCTTTTCTTCTCATGCTAAGAAAATAAATAATTCCGGGTCTAAATCGAAAAGAAAGGTTGGATCTAAGGATGGAAGAAAAGGACGATGTTTCACTTGCAATAAAGCAGGTCACTATGCAAGGAAATGCCCTGATAGAAAGGACTCCCGCCGTGATGATGATCAAAATCCCTCTCATGGTAATTAAAGGGATGGAAAATTAAATAGCAAAGGTAAGAGGAGAGCTTGGAATCAAGGAAGAGGAAAGCCATTCAAGAAGGCTATAAATTCCAGGATGTATTAAATGCACCTCACCTCAAAAAAAGAACCTAGTGTGCATCTCAGCAATGGAAGACAAAGGCTACAAGGTAACTTTCAGCAATGGCAAGGTATGTATATGGAAAAATAATGTTAAATATGCCTTTACTCTTGGGTTTAGTGTTGATTCATTATATCAGGTCGATGGAAGTCCGCTAAGTCTCATGTCTTGTGACACAACTCTTTAGTCTAAACTTTGGCATCAGAGGTTTGCCCACCTTCATTACAAATATCTACCCGATGTAAGAAAGATGGTAATAGGGATGCCCGAATTCCATTAGAGAAAGAAGGTGTATGTCCAGGATGTGCCGAAGGAAAGCTCAAAAGGGGACCGTTCCCCTCAAGCCCAAGAAAGACCTTTGATATATTACAGTTGGTTCACTTAAGCATATCTGAGTCTGGCATTAAGAGGGAGACTACTACACCACATACTCCAGAGCAGAATGGTGTGGCGTAAAGGAAGAACTGTACGATTATGGAAACTATCTCTATGGGTAGATGATGTAACAATGTCTGATGTGGAGGAACCCATGGATCTTATTTATCCACCTAAGCCTTCCCCTTATAGGAAGAGGCCTTCATGGCTTAGGGGGCTACTTGATGATGCTGAAGGCCATGCTGCACCCCGACGAACCTTTCATCAAAGTAAGAAACCTAACAGGTATCAGGGATACCTAACCATCATGAGCACGATCATACAAAATGAGCCTTCATCATTCTCAGGTGTTGTTAAGCATTAAGTATGGAAGGATGCCATGACCATAGAGTATGGCTCTATTACGGAGAATGACATCTGGGAAGTAGTTCCCAGACCTCGGAGAATATAGTTGTCACTTCCAAATGGCTTTACAAGATAAAGCATGCAACAGGTGGAAGTATGGAAAAGTATAAGGATCATTTTGCTGCTCGTGGTTTCTCCCAGAAGGAAGGTATAGACTATAATGTGACATTTGCACCTATTGCCAGATATACGACCATCTGCTCGATCATAGCCCTCACCACTTCATAAGGATGGAACTTGCATCAGATGGATGTCAATACCATGTTCTTGCATAGTTCGATCAAAGAAGAGGTCTATGTGGAGCAACCCAAAGGATTTGAGATTTATGATCGAAAATCTCATGTATGTAGGTTGAAGAAGGCTCTTTATGGGCTGAAGCAAGCACCCCGAGCATGGTATGAGAGGATTGACAGCTACTTGATGAAGTTGGGATTCACTAGGAGTGAAGTCGATCCTAACCTTTACTTTAAGGTTGAAGATGACAAGCCTCTTATACTAGTGTTGTATGTGGATGACCTCTTTCTAACAGGTGTAGACCCTCTCATTCACAAATGTAAGAGGGAGTTGGCTTCTGAATTTGAAATGAAGGACCAAGGACTTGAAGTACGGCAGAAGCTATGGGAAATTTTCCTATCTCAAGGAAAATATGTGGTAAAGGCATTGGAAAGATTTGGTATGATGGATTACAAGCCTGTGACTACCTCAACGATATTAACTTTTAGAAGTTATATGGTAGTGATGTCGGACCAGATTTGGAAAAAGCCTTTGAGTTTCAAAAACTCATTCGCATTGATGTTCTTGGTGAACCTCTATCCGAACATATGTTTTACAGTTAGCACTATGAGCTTATATTTGGTTGAGCCTCACTGGATTGATGCCAAGAATATTTTGAGATATCTTTGTGGTACAATGGGTTAAGATACACTGCCGAAGATGTGAGACTACTTGGATATACTAATGCTGATTGGGTAGGCAGTGTGGTGGACTGTAAGAGCACTTTCGAGTGTTGTTTCACCTTGGGATCTGCTTCGATATCCTGGACGATCAGGAAGCAAAATTCGGTGGCTTTGAGCAACGCTGATGCATAATATATTGTTGCTAGCATGACCTTGTGTGAGGCAGTCTTGTTGCAAAAGCTCTTCAGTGAGCTATTTGGATTTACATTGCATACCACTATGATTCTCTATAACAACCAGAGATGGGATTCGATTATTGAGGAATCCCGTATTCGTCAATTGCTCCAGTAGATAGACATCATCTGGGATATGTTAAGTCAATGAGCAAGGAGGCCCCATCACATTAAGGGGTCTGCATGTTGCATACATTAAGCTCTAGGAGCTCTGAGGGCTTGTGGTTCTTACTTGAACAACATACGACCACAGGGTGACTCACCCTCCCCTGGTGGTGTGCACTAGAACAAGATGATTCACTCTCTTGTGGGACAAGATGATTCGCTCTCTTGTGGAACAGGATGATTCGCTCTCCTGTGTAGTAGGATGATTAGCTCTCCTGTGAGGCCTAGATTGATGTGTTCTCCGTGGCGATTTTAGCAGGATTGATGTGTTCTCCTTTGAGGCCTGGATTGATGTGTTCTCCATGGCGATTGTAGCAGGATTGATGTGTTCTCTTGTGAGGCCTAGATTGATGTGTTCTCCATGGAGGCCTACATTGATGTGTTCTCCATGGCGATTCTGGCAGGATTGATGTGTTCTCCTGTGAGGACAGGATTGATTAGTTCTACTGTTGAGGCATCCTACCCATGTAGTCTGGGACTCATGGGAAGTACCTCTCATCTGATCAATGAGCAGGGAAATGAAGTTAGGGACCATAGTAGTGCCGATAGATGCATCGTTGTATCTATCGTACTCCTTACGCTAGGATGACCTCCATTGATCTGGGATCGATGATACTGGTCTGGGACCAGTGGTAGGAGTTGTACCATACTATGACGCTAACTTCAGGTTGGTTGAGACTGGTGGTACATACTCTGAGACTGACTTTGTGTCAGTGCAGTACTGGTCTGGGACCAGTGACAGTGGTACATACAATGACGCTGATTTCGGGTTGGTTGAGACTGGTCTGGGACCAGTGGTACACTCTCTGAGACTACGATACTGGTCTGGGACCAGTGGTAGGAGTGGTACTTACTATGAAGATGACTTCGGGTTGGCTGAGACTGGTCTGGGACCAGTGGTATGCACTCTGAGACTGACTTTGAGTAAGTGGAGGATGATACTGGTTTAGGACCAGTGGAGTTGTACTCACTATGACGCTGACTTCGGGTTGGTTGAGACTTGTCTGGGACCAGTGGTACATACTCTGAGACTGACATTGAGTCAGTATGATACATCCTTGATCATTTCTTCTTCTTCATAATTCAGACAAAAGCAGAGCAAAAAAGAACAATGCAAGAGCATAGCAAAATACAGAAAAATAGTACAGATCAGTACAGGGAAGAACAAGTCAGAGTAGATCAGGCAGAATTGAGCAGAGCAGGGCAAGGGTCAGGCTATACAGGGAAGTACATTTGATGGATGAATAGTAACGACTGATAGACAAATTGCAGATGAAGTTCTCCATGGTTGAGAGGGAGTGTTAAAATTGGAAACCAGGGCAAAACTTCATGTCAGTCATCTTATTCATGGTTTATAATATTTTTATTAGATTCCTCTCGTCGAGAGGTTTAGGATTGATACAATGATCATCTGATTCTGATAAGTATTCATGGAGATATGAATTTATTTTGATTATGGAATTATTATCAAGCCGACCTACAACTCATGTAGGCTCAGAAGCCCAACAATCACATCTATTCACCCACCAACGTTGTGTATAAATATAAGAGGACTTTTCCTCATTTGGACTCACTCATCTCATGACATCTCTCTCTCTCTCTCTACTGCGTAGATATGAGTCTCTTCTCTACTGCACTGAAATGGGTCCCTCTCTCTCACACATGTGAAGCGTGAAGCTGCAACTTCAAAAGTAAAGATTGACTTGCGTGCCCTAGAATATCTCCTCTTTGGAACTTCAATGTAGGTTCATCTGAACCTCCTCTAAAATCCAGAACTTCTGGTGGTGGAATGAAGTCAATCCAAAGAACAGTTTGCAAGATATCGACTGCCCTAGTTTGAGGCTGGAAACTGCTGAAACTGAAGCTGCAACTGCAGAAGTAAAGATTGACCTGTGTGGCCTAGAAGATCTCCTCTTTGGAACTTTGATATAGGTTCATCTGAACCTCCTCTGAAAGCCGCAACTTCTGGTGGTGGAATGAAGTCAATCCGATGAATGGTTTGCAAGATATCGACTGCCCTAGTTTGAAGCCTAAAACTGCTGAAACTGAAGCTGCAACTGCAGAAGTAAGATTGACTTGCGTGACCTAGAAGATTTCCTCTTTGGAACTACGTTGTAGGTTCATCTGAAGCTCCTCTGGAAGCCGAAACTTTTGGTGGTGGAATGAAGTCAATCCGATGGTCGGTTTGTGAGATATCATTTGCCCTAGTTTGATAATAAAGCCGGTAATGCTGATGCTATTTAGGGTTTGCTACTGTTGATATGAATCATATTTATTGTACTATTTCTCTCTGCTGAATTACTGAAGATAAAAGAAGATTTGATCAAAGGGTTTCCCCACACATTGTGGGGTTTGTCCCTGGCTAGTCGCCACATCTTGTGTCTCTTGTCTTCGCTTCTTTTCTGTCGATCGTTTAATGTTCTATCTGCACTTTACTTTATGTACATGTGATTGCTAATCGGTGGAATATAATAAAAAAAGAAGTAAACTATTATAAGCATAGAACATACCATAACTTAACATCTACATTAGCAAATGGTTATTCAAACGCTTAGAGAAAATGAACTATATGATAAGTTTAGAAAACGTGCATTTTACCAAACACCAATTCATTATCTAGGGCATGTTATATCTGAAGAGGGGATTGATGTTGATCTAGAGAAGATAAAATTCATTATGGAATGGCCAACATCTAAGGATGTAGATGATATTAGGTATCTCATGGGGATCGCATGTTATTATAGGAAATTCATATAGTAGATTTCCAAACTAGCTTACCCAATTACTTGATTACAAAAGAAAAGAACTAAATTTGATTGGAATAAAAAAATGTCAAGATAGCTTCATTAAAGTGAAGCAATTATAATACTCCAATTTTAAAAACAACTTTCCCCAAAAAATATTTTTTACTTTGTATCGATGCATGTAAAGAAGGGTTGGGAGAGTATTAATGCAACGAAACCATCTAGTAAGCTATGAATATTAGAAGCTTAAATATCATAAGATGAATTGTGCAACCCATGGTATAGAACTAAAAGCTATTATCCATGTCTTAAAAATATTTAGCCACTAGCTTATAGGGAGGAGGTTATAGCAAAAATTGATAATATCATTCTTAAATATGTTTGGTTGGCCAAAATTAAATGCTAGGAAAGCTCGGTGGTTGGCATTCCTTAGCGAATATTATTTTTAAATCATACACATTAAAGGAAAATTAAATAAAATAGAAGATTCTCTTAGTAGAAAACTAAATTAGATTTATAATATTTATGCAAGTAGTTGGAAAACAAATTTGATTAAAAAATTAAACACACTTGCATATTTTGATGAAGAATATTTCAAAATTAAGGGAAAAAATAAAAAATTAGATTCTAGAGTTGCGAAAAAAAATGTAATCTTAGTTAATGAGGAATATTTATTGATGTATAGGGATATAATTCATATACCCGATGATGAAAACGTAAAATTATTTATCTTTGATGAATTACATAAAAAGCTTATAGCTAGACATCCTACTTATCAGAAGCTAATAACCACATTAAGAAATTATTTATATTGGCATAATATTAAGTACAAAAAAACAAAATATGTAGCAAAATATTTAAAATGTCAATATGTTAAAGCTTCCCATCAACATCCAAATGGACTATTACAACATTTCCCATTCTATGTTGGGAATGTGAGGCAATATCCATGGAATTTATTACTGGTTTGCGAAAAATAAAAAAGAAACAATAATTTATAAAGGTTGTAATAAAAGAAATTAGTAAGGAAACACACTTCATACCTACAAATTGCACATTCAAGGCCATTAGTATAGCAAAGATCTTCATCATAAATTTTGTGTACTACATGGTGTGCCTAAGCTTGTAATATGAGATTGAGATGTGAAATTTACCTCTAAGTTTTGGAAAGGATTGTTCGAAGGCATGGGTACTAAACTGAACATTAACTCAATGTATCATCCTGAGAATAATGGTCATATGGAAATAACTAATCAAATCCTAGATGACATGATACAAATGTATTTTATAAATAGGCCAACTAAGTGGGAATATTATTTACACCTAACATAATTTTCCTACAATAACGATTATCACACTTCACTAAATATGAGTTATTTTGAAGTAACGTATGGGAGATGGTTTAAAGTTCCTTTGAATTGGGATCATCCTGAAGACACATTGGTATTAGCGCTAGATATACTGAAGAAAATGGAGGATTCAATTAAACATGTGAAATAGAACTTGAAGATAACTCAAGATAGGCAGAAAATGTATGTAGATTTAAAGAGAATTCACAAAGAGTTCAATTTAGGTGACAATGTTTATATAAAAGTGAAACCTAAAAAAAGTACTCTTAAACATGGTATTTATGCCAAGTTATCACCTAGATATTTTGGATCCTTTGAAGTGTTGGAAATGATAAGTCCAATTTCCTATCATCTTGATCTTCTAGAAAGCATAAAATTTCATCATGTGTTTCATGTGTTTGTTGGAAAAATAAGTATCTGACCTAAATCAAATAATTGATTAGAATGTTGAATACGTAGAACTAGAGGGAGAATTCATGGTAGAATATCTATGCATACTAAACTAGAGGGAAGTCATGCTTGAGAATAGAGCCATTGCCCAAGTCAAAGTATAATGGAAACACTTTAGCGTGGAGGATACAACTTGGGAATTAAAGGGTGAATTTAAAGAAGAAAATCCATATTTATTTTTAAAATGGGTTGAAATCTATAGGGAAATCTGATAGAGTGTGAAATTCAAGTGCGAAAGGATGTGATATCCCCTATCCTAAATTTCATTTTGAAAATTATATATGTCAATTATCTTGATATTGCGAATCTAAGACTTGTATGGAACTGGCTATCAATATTTAGTACTGGTGGTTACTATATGTAAATATTTTTATTAAGCCATTAATAATAAAAAATAAATTTGAGGCCATGAATGGCTGAAGAGAGATCGTGGATTACAATTTAGCGATTGAAATTAATTACCCTCGAAGATGTAAGACCTAGGAGAAAAATAACAGGATTGTATTAATTCAAATATAAGAATTATATTAATTAATCATGAAATATTAAATTGATCAATAAATTCCCCTAGGAGATAGGGTGTTATCTTAGGAAGCGGAACTATATCTCATTAGTGAACTAGTAGCTACCTTCCACCTAATGTATAAGGATGAGGTAGTTACTAACTGCCAAATGAGAAAATAAATATGGAGAAAAGAATCCCTATTTTGTACTTAGACTCAGACGTGTGTAGAGTTGGTGGGATGAGGAATATTGAACAAAAATGAAAAATAGAGTTTTATACTACTTGCAATCCATTAGAGATGGGAGGGACTCTAAGAGGAGGATTCAAGGATGGGTGGAGCCAACCATATCTAGCATTATTTTCTGACAAAACACCTAACAAGTTATTATATCAATAGTATGGTATTTCAGTGTTTTAGTGTCAAAGTAATGATTAAGTTTTTATGAATTGTTTATGCATGCATAAGAAAAAGGAAACATGAAAATTCATTTCTTAAGCATTACAAAACTATTCAAGGAATTTTGTATGCACAGATTAGTGAAGATTATCTTTGAATTTATCATAGAAGAATATGTTATCTATTTATTGTGCATGCACTTTTATGAAAATAAATGCATGATAAATTTGTATCTAGCAATGCTTAAACAATGTTTTTAGCTTACAAGTTTAGTACATATGTAAATATGTTATGTGATAGAGACTAATATGTTTAAATATAAATTGGATAGCTTATAAATGGAATTTTGTAGAATTCTCTTTTATTTTACTTTAGCCTAGATCAGACAAAATCATAAATATAGAATGAGTAAATATTGATGTTATGGTACATATGGTTTAATGTGTTTGCAAATGGTTGAATTGAGTCATGGCCATACTCCATATGTAATATCTATAAGGTATGGACAAAACATTAAAATATGACAAAAAACCCTATGGTTGAATTCATTAATTTTAATGCTATAGTTCTAATTAAAAAAAGAAAGAGTGAGATAGTGGTAGCAATATGACATATTTTTCTTTCAGGGATTTTAAACTAATAATTTGATTATGATTTGTTAACAAGAACATATATGAAATATATTTGAACAATATACAACAATAGAAATTATAATTTAATTATGAATTCATATGGAACAATTTGAATGGAAAATTCAAGCATGCAACATATATTATAAGAAAATTAATGTCAAATGGAAGGGTTGAAAGAACCCAAAGTTACAAAGTTTAGCATAACAATATTCTTGGAAGGAAGGCTTTTGACCTTAGTCATTTTTAATTATAAGGAATGATAGCCTATAACAACAGAAATCTCCTTCACTGTATTCTCTGAGATAATTCAATGAAAATAAAATTAAAGTAGAAACTCTAATAATTTTTCTTGCAATGAGACTATCAACTAACATGTTCCAGACATGAACATAAAGTTTAAGTGCATCCAACCTATAAGGGAGGATGTTGAAAAACATTAACAAAACTAGATGAATTTCATAGTAGGTAAATGAACTTTCAACCAAATCCTTCATATTTAAGTACCTGCAAATTATTAATCATAAAAATATGAGTAAGTTGAAGTATCATTAAAGAAGTAATTTGAAACTAAAATCAATATCAAAATGACTCATCTTTGGATAAGATTATACATAAGAGTAACCAAGTCCAGAATACTAATAATTTTTACCTATAACAATGTGTAAATCCATTAAAATTTTTGAATATGATGAAAACCCTAAAAGAAGAACTCGAATATGGTGGAAACTGTTAGCATAAATTCAATAAATTTTTAGATAAAGAATTGTGACCATTCTAGGGTATTTAAAATTGTAGCAATGGAAAATATATTGTCTCAAACCATTTTGTAGCTCTACAAAGACCATGGAAGGTTAGGGTTTCAACTCTCGAAACCAAGTTTGAAATTAATTGACTAAGATTTAATAAACACATGTAAAATAAACACTAAGGAAGATGCATTTCATCTTCCTCACATGTAAGAGGAGAAATGTCTTAGAATTGAAGTCCTTCCACACAAATTGCATTGAGAATAATTAAAAAAATAATAATTAGAGTAAAACTATAGGAATTATTACATTTGTACATTGAATTGACCAGGATTAAACCCTTGATAGTTAAATAAACAAAGAGATATTATAATTAATTAAGAAAAGGATAGACACTTACATAAGGAAGCACATAGGCAAAGCAACCATAAATTTGATAAGACCGAACAACTCATTTAATAGTTTGTGGATTAATATTACCAAAAGTTGAGGCTGAGAAGAGTTTCAATACCAACAAAAGAAATTTCCTATGAAACTTGGAAGTTTGAATTGATACACAAGAAACAAAAAAATGAAAGTGAAGAAATATCTATGATATATAAAGAAAATGTCTTGGAAAAACATGTTTTGGAAATTACCATTACAAGTAAATGATACCGCATAGAGTTTCCACCAAGCACAAAGTTAAAGGAGATTGGTAAGAACTAGGATCCTTTTCTATCGAACGAGAACTAATGGCAGAATACCAAAGACCCAATTGCAGTGTAGAATGTGCTATGTCTGAAGTCCATCAAAAGAATTACCACGTGAATAGGAAGAATTAAAGGCCATTATAATAGAAAGGAAAACCTAAAATTAAGCATTGTTTATTTAACAAATTTTAGTCTAATCTGTTGATTCGAGGATTGCACTATTCCCAAGAAAGACCATGTGAACACAAGTGGAACATGTCGGCATAGCCTAATGGATTTAATCCATGTAAACAAGGGAGGCCACATTACATGTGCAACAATTTCAAGTTCAAGTTCAATATAAGAGTAATATTATATTAAAACCTTGAATCCAAAACCAAAAGTGTAATATACATGTATAATATAGCATGCGATGAATTAACCTTGGGGCATATCAAGCTTAGGTTTTATGTGAGTATATCTATATATATACACCCTATATTAAGACTTGATTTAAAGTTTAAGGAGTGAGGGTAAATGGAAACCACGTTAGTGTTTTAAATTGTATAAATATCTCTTGTTCAATATGTATATATAGGAATTAATATTGTCGATGTGGAAACAACTCTTTACCTACTTATATAAATATAAATATAATGGACGTGAATTCTCACCTTATATGTAATAGGGAATTTGATGGAATAGAATATGTTGAGTTATAAAACCATCATAAAAGCTATATAACATTCCTTGAGATCAACAAGGTTTTTAACATATAAACAGCTCAACCATCAATTGCAAAGTATAATAGAAAACGTTTTTGAAAAAATAAAATAAGAGTGAAATATAGCAAGAAATATTGTTGTTAAACCATAATGTGAAACTTGTAGTCAAATGTTGTAGATGAAACATTAATCCAGCACAATGTACTTTAAAATTTACTATAAATAGTGATATATTATATGAATATTGTATATCAATTCAATTATATATATATTATATTATATATATATATATATATATATATATAGAATATATATATATACTAGTGTAGATTAGTGGTGATATATTACACTTCCTCAAGGAGTTTTTCAACAAGTGATCTTGCTTAGATGCCTTGAAGGAGGTTTTCATCGAGAGTTATTATTTTTCACTCCTTTTTTCTCTTAATACTTACAAATTACTTCATAATGGTTTGACTTGGCGATTTTTCTTCAAGTGTCTCAAATGAAATCTTTGCTCAAGGGTGTTTTTATTTTATTTTCTAATGTTTTTTTTGCATTGTTCGTCATGGTCTAAATGGATTGGGAGCTAATATGCTCTCAATAATACTTAGTTCCTTACTTATTGATTTTGTAAATTTATCCTTAGAGAGTGGATTTTGTAAATTTTAAACTGGTATCCATTCACTAGAAGTCAATTTTTTTCTTCATTTATAGTCTTCATTTTGTCTAAGACATTTACATAAAAATTATTAACTAGATAAGGTCCCTACCATATGTTCATGATATTTCCCTTAAAATCCTTAAACCTGGATTTGTACAAGAGCACCCAATCACCCTCTTGGAAATATATGCTTTTAATCTGCTTGCCATTCCAAACTTTTATATGCAACTAGACTACTTTGGTGTGTAATAAGGCCTACATTCTATACTCGTTGAGTGAATTAAATTGTTCTAACCTATTATTTTGTGCTTTATTTAGATCAATGTGAAGTTGGGTTACCATTATTTATTTATTCTACTCAAACTGAATTAACAATACAAACTTCTTCACGTAGAATAACTCATAGGGGGTGAAATTAGTGGTGTTTTTCCAAGTGGTGTTGTAGGCAAAAGTGGTCTCCACGAGTCTTCATACCCATGCTTTTTTGTTGATTCTAATTGCTTTGGTCGGAGTGCTCTCCAATGCCTTGTTATTGACTCGTACTTTCGCATTTTCTTATGGGTAATATGCAGTGGACTTCCAGTGTCAAATGTAGTGTTGCTTCATTATCCCTTCAATCAAATTGGAGGTGAATTGAATGCCTTAGTTGGTTAACAATTTTGTTATAAAAATGAACTTATAAAAGGTATTTTCCCTTAATAATTAGACCAATATATTCTATTTTTGTGTTTAATTCCTTCACATCATCCACTTGGTTAGCTAATCAATGCATAAAATGATGTACTTATACCCAAATAGGGGATAAGTAGAACCAATGAAGTGGATGCCCCATTTCTCAAATGGCTAAAAAGACCCCTAAAATTGGAGGATAATATCATCCTTTTGAGTCCGTTTTCTCATCCTTTGGCACTGATGACATTGTGAGGTATATCTCTGGGCACCCATATAAAACGTTAGTCGAAAGTATCCTACTTGCACAATTTTTCAATTTGTTCTCTTTACAACCAAATGGCCACCATAGGGCCCATCATTGCAAGCTGAGAGGATGTCGTAAAATTTATCTTCACTCACAAATCTTCTTAGAACATGATCAGGCCCCAACTAGAAGAGGTTTACCCCAATCCAAGTGTAGTAGGCACTTTTTCTGACAATATCACTTTTCTTTTGTGAAGAGAGCTGAGGAGGGAATTGGAAAGTAGCTAGGAAATTGGAAATGTTGGTGGACCATGGAGAAAAAAGTTATATGGAGAAAAAATGCTCATCCGAGAGCTAATCATCTATCAATTCTTCATCTACATAATAGGTTATTCTTTATAAAAAAATTAGCAATAACTTTCTCCTTTCTAAGTTTGTTAATAATAGTCAAGTTAAATTGTTGCAATATTAATAACCACCTAATTATGTGAGCATTCACATCCATTTTATTAATTAAGTACTTGATTGTTGAATGGTAAGCGGGTACAAATACCTAGTAACCAATGATGTAATGTTAAATTTTATTTAAATAATGTACAGTGGAAAGGAACTCTTTTTTAATTATTGTATAGTTTAATTCAGTCTTGGAGAAATTTTTGTTAATGAAATAAATTGCATAAGGGAGTCTACCTTCAAATTGTCCCAAAGTTGCCCCAATGACCCAATTTGATGCACTTGTATGGATATCACAATTTAGGCCTATGAGGGAAGATGATGTCATTATTTTTTCTTTTATACCCTTGAATTCTTGCTAACATGAATTTTTCCAATAGAACTTGACATGTTTGGTTAGTAATGAAAATAAAGAAGAATCAATCTTACTAAAATATTTTATGAATATTTGATAATATCTAGTAAGGGCTAAAAATATTGTAAAATCTTTTCTCTTTAGAGGAAAAAAAACATTTTTTATGATTACTATTTCACTACGATCCACTTGGTTTCCCTTTGAAGGGAGGAGATTCCCTAAGACAATCTCCTCATTCATGATAAATAGAAATTTCTCATGGCTCAGTGGGAGGTTCATCTCCTCACACCTTAGCAAGACCTTGCTCAGGTTTAAGAGAATCTCTTGTAAATATTCCCCGAAGGGTGTGAATTCACCCATGTAAATTTCAACCGAATCATGCACAAGATCAAAGAATATACTAAGCACATCCCTTTAGAAGGTGGAAGGAGCACTACATAAATAAAATGGGAGAAATCTATAAGTAAAGGTCCCCACAAAAATGTGAATATGTTATTATCCTAATCCTTAAGACTGATCTAGATTTGGATTTACCCACTGAATCCATCCAAGAAGGAGAAGAACTTTTCTCCTACAAGAACATCAAGGACTTGGTTAATGAAGGTCAAGGGGAAATGATCCTTCCTAGTGGCTTTATTGAGTTCTATGTAGTCGACACATATTCTCCACTTTCTTTTTTTATTGTGGATGATGACTAGAGGAGACACCCATTCACTATCCAAGATCGGATAAATGAATCTTACATCTAATAATTTTTCCAATTCTTATTTCATAATAATTTTTAATGTAGGGTTTAGTTTCAGTTATGGTTGGAAAATAAATTTTTGATATTCCTTTGTGTATATATCATGATTGAACATAGAATTATGTACTCCTTTCATCGCTTTGTAGTCCCAACTGAACGCATTGATATGTTGTTTTAAGATAGTGAGCAATTGGTCTTCTAGATCAATTGAGAGAAAGGGGTTTACTTTTAGTGTTTTATAGGGTTTGATTTCTATAGCACTTAGACTTTTTTGTTTATAAATAATAGTCAATAACTATGCCAATGAAGATTCTTAGCAATAACTAGCTTTTCCTAACGATGATCCTTATTTTAATCCACTAATATTCATTGTAGCAGGATATTAGTTTTACAGAATTTTATCAATGAGATTGTGTTCATCTATCTTCCTACTACCAATGGTAGTTTCTAGAGCACACAGAGGTTAAGATGATGAGATGAAAGACTCTTATTATTCTTATTCTTCCTATACACATGTATTAAATTCATTCTCAATAAGAGGTTGAACTAGTGGGTATAATACAAGTTGTTTTTGGCATTTCACAATGGTGGTGGTCATTTCCTAGCCCTATATCTTATGTATGCATCAGCGGTAGATAACCATAGTCTTCCTAATATGTTTCTATAGAAATTAAAATTAGTAATGGCATGAATGAAAAGGAATTTTGTGCAATAATGCCAGGAATTAATAGAAACAATTACATCTTCTATCATACCTTTAGGTGCTACTATGGATCTATCAACAAGTTATAGGACAATAGCATTCATTCTTATAGATCCTTAACATTAAAGTTTGAGCATGGTTTCCCTAGTTATGATGTTGAATTCAACTCAAAATTATATGAGAGTGTTGGGAACTACTACTTCAATAATATCCGCATATATTACTAGGCTTCCAAAATCTAGATACTTCGGGATGATTACCCTCCCAAGCATAAGCTCAACTAATTTCCCTATGACATTAATAGTAGGGGCATCCTTCTTATTTATCCTATGACTTATGAGAAATTCCTCTTTAATGAATTCGTTGTAGATAGGAGCATATTTGACGTCCTGAAAGGGAGGGATTTTGACACACATATTCTTTAGTTCTCCTATAAGTTTAGCTTCTTCTAGGGTGTGCGCTATATAGGCCGTCAACCTTTCAATATTGGGAGGTTTTGGTTGGGTAACTTTTGGTATAGAATATTACTTCTCTTACTCGATATTTTCTATTAAAGGAGGCAGATGAGCATATGGAAGGACCTTCCTAGACCTAATGTTGATTTCTTGGATTTATACAACATAAGTTTGGTAGGTAGTTTCTCCATTGTAGACTCAGTAAGCCTACTTATTATTGGTATTTAGATTTTTTTTGGTAGGGATCTATGGTTTCTTTGCAGGAACATTTTAGCAAGAGGAATCAAGGCAGGTGGTTGGGGAACCTAAGGCGTTCATCCTTGTAATGGATTACCCCATTGAAGAGGATGAGTAGGATATGGATAGAAGGGAGGAGAAACATTTTGAAGAGGATATGGATAAGGAGTGGGATAGGACAAAGTGAATGGATGGGAGGGAACTAATGTTAATAATGAGCATGATAATTAACTTTATAAGGAGAGGGGATGTTCATACCTTGTTGGAGTTTCCTTGGAGCTTGTGGCCTCTTTTGGTTGAAAAAGCACAATTATTCCGTGCTCCTTGGTACACGACCTTCAGATCTAGAAATATAGTCATTTATCATTAGTTGGGTTCTCCTCACATAGAGAGTATAATTCTATGATAATTAAAGGACATTCATTTATAAGATATGTTTAAGTGCATTAAGGGAAATGGGTAGTTCCTTTCCTTCTTCCTGAAATTTTATTTTAACATCTAAGGTTCCCATCTACATGGAAAATGTATGTAATATTTTAGCCTTCATGTCATCTAACATACCTACTATGTCATTTTTAGTAATCATGGAGTAGGAGGAAGGAATTAATGAGATTTTTCTTTCTCTACCTCTTTTTCTAATATCCCTTGGATGGAATTTGAATAACTTTGATATCATCATAAATGAGATGGTATTTTTCTTCATTTCAAAAAGTTGATTACTTCTGTTAGGCCTTCTCTAAATCCTCAGAGTAGAAATAGTTTCAAACAGTATTGACCCAAGATTGAATTATGTGCCCTTCTATAACTCCACTGGAATCCTTCCGCAAAATATTCCAAAGACTCATTTTATCATGGGATCATTCTTATTATATCATGCTTTATATACATTACTCTCCAGTAATCGTGATACTTATTTTTTAAGGCTCTCTATATTTTGCCCAAAGTGGTGATGTTATCTCCTTCTAAGCTCATGAACCATCGAAGGGATTCATCTTTAATGGTGGAAGGGAAGAATTTGAGATTGTGCTTATTAGTTGTATAGTCATAAGTCCTACATACCACAAAAAATCAAGCATGAAAATGCCAAGATCAACTATAGTCAAACCATAGAAATGTGGGAGTACATATGCATTACTATTTTTTATTTTATCTTCTCAATTTGTTTCTCTAATGGGGAATGTGAACAATTATGGTTGTCTATCTTCAGTAATATTGTTTGTGGGGTGTGAAGCTACTTCTCCTTATGCAAGCTCCATAAAGATCCTCACTTACTCACCAAAAAAAGGCCCTAAGACCCCTCTTGACAGGGTAGGAGGCACATAATTAGCTAAAAATGGTTGGTTACTATTGGAAGTGGGGTTATTTGGTAATAGTTTTCTTGTTATTCTACTAATTATTGAAGGCATAAATGAAAATAATGTATTTTTTCTTCTTTTTTTCTACAATTGCTTTGAAAGAATATGCTAATGTGTTTTTTTCTTTTTGTAGGAGACGAAATGAAAGAAAGATAAAATCAAGTAAAGAAAGAGTCAGTACATGCTGTAATACCTCCCTAGAAATGGTGCCAAAATCTTATGGCCCTTCGTGTTACAAAAGAAATGTTGTAAATCCCAAGGGCTCAACTTTAATTACCAACCTAGAGTTTATACAAACTTAACAAGGGTTGTAACCATATGTGTACTAGACACTATCACTCCCTTTCATTTATTTTATGTAGGTGGAAGTACTGAAATGAAACCTAGTTGTAGAGTAACCAAGTTGACTAATCTATGTTACAAGAAAATTGTAATTGTATGAAATAAGTTATTAAAGGGGAAATGACAAGCAAACCTAAGCCACTTTGCAATAAAAGAAAGCACACTTGAACACTTTTACACTATCTGTAATGAAATGAAGGTATAGTTGGACACCTTTATGCTATATTGCAATCAAGGAAAAAAGCATCTGCAAGGTCTCTATACTTCCAAGTCCCATTATCAAGGTTCTACAAGTGTTGTAATATACCGAAGAATACAAATCATGAATTTATTTCAAGTTTGACTGAGTTTGAGAGGTTGGTTACTAACTATTATAGAAGTCCCTATTTTATTATAAGAGATAGCCCAATGAGTAGGAAACCAAGAAAAATGAAAGCTGTAAAAGAAAAGATACTATGGAGAAGCTAGAAAATGATAAAATAAACCTATTCAAAGAATCAAAACATATGGTTTCAATTTTAACATAGCAAAACTCCAATCTCTACATTTTTCGTAGCTGCAAAATGGGTTAGAGTCAAGGAGAATATTAAATAATGATCAGTAAATAAAAAATGAGAAACAACAAATGGAATAAAATAAATTAAAAGTAAAAATGCAATTTAACTAATGTAACTACTATATCTATTATAGACAAGTGCTCAGATAACATGCAAGAAAAGCTTGTTCATGAAAACTTCATAGGTAACCATGCATTAATGGTTTTAAAAAAATTAAACTTTAGAAATTCTTTGCAAAATTAAAGTGATCTGAAATGGTGCACTAAAGGCTTCATGTCAATCTTACAAGAACCTCTCCAACTCCAAAGCTTATATATTCCCGAGATCTATTCTTATGATTGATAAATGCGGAATTAAAAGAACATGAAATAGGTGTATGCTTGTGTTTGCCTTTAACTACTTAATTGCCTTAAGTTTATTTGCTTAAACTGATATATCAACACACATATAGGAAATGTAGGAAATAAACAAACCATAAAGACAACAAGTTTAATTAGGATTTCACCCAACACTTCTGGGCTACGTCTCCGTTGGCTCTTGCCAACTTGACTTGGCTCTCTGGGATT
The DNA here is from genome assembly GCA_000404065.3 of Pinus taeda. NCBI lineage: Eukaryota > Viridiplantae > Streptophyta > Pinopsida > Pinales > Pinaceae > Pinus > Pinus taeda. Next base: position 651,005 of record APFE031424130.1, on the reverse strand, counting down.
ATGGTAATTCTTCTTTTACAAGTTCCACACTTAACTTCATTGGTTTACAACAGAACCTATGGGTTTAGAATACCATCTTACCCTTGGATGTCCTTACTCTGCAGACAGATCTAAGCTTCTTTGAACTAGACTCCTTCAATTAGTGCTCTAAGCTATCTTGGGCTCTAGCTTGCACCAACTCCCTCAGAATTCTATTAACTGTCTCTGAATCTCCTTCTTCTATCTTCAACACACTTTGGACATCAACAATAGCTTAATCATCTGATCTCTTTGCTATTCTCTAGCCTAATCTACCCTCTGGCTCTCCGACTTCTAAGCTTCTTTATTCATTCCTCTATCTCTAATCATGAGGAATAATGTCTTTTGTGGCTCTGCCTCTTCAACTCCCTCTCTTTTGTTTTTATTTGATAACTTTAACCAAATTTAGTTATCGTACTGACTTTCTCTAAACTTAGCGCATTCACTAACTTTTGTCATTTCCCTAGGTTCACTGTCAGGGGTAGTCGTTTGGCTTTACCCTACTGCTGGGCACGCATATGGGTGATATAACCCCGGTGGTTAGGGACATGCAGGCAGTAGGATTTTGTGGTCAAGTTGATCCTGGACCGTCAATCTGTCCTGTAATCCAACAGTTCGCACTAAACCTGATCATCAAACAGTCCACTCAATCTCCACTGTTTGATCCACGATCTCCAATCCAACGACTGACAACCATTATTGGTGGCTCACTTGCACAAAGATTACCCACCCGAAAAAATAGTTTTCTCTCTCCTGCAACATGCTACGTGTCAGTTGGTGTATGGAATCGGGTGAAACCCTTCCAATACCACTTACCACTTGAAGCCCACCCAAAATACCATTTACCATGGAACTCAAAAGGTTTGTTGTTTTATTCATAGATCTGTCAGGTCCGCCGCCTAATAAGGTTTAGTGGTAAATAATGTTCAACCTCATTAATCATGTTTTTTGATTTTAGCCCTGTTCCACATTTTTGAATTGTGAGCCAATCTCTGACTACCACCTCATCCACTATGCTGACATCACTGGAAACCTGTGACTCTATCTCGAGTTTCCACATGTCCTGCTGATGTAGCAATTGATTCTCTGTCCCGAAGTTTGACTCTCCAATTTGCGATCATTGACCGCATCTCGACCGTTGATTCCTTTTGATCTGACAGCTGATAATGCTAATCACAATTGGCCCATCGCAAGTCTTCGCGCCTTTGGCTAAGTCCTTTGTTTGGCTTTTTTGCGATGTGATTTTGGCACATTTGTGATGCGATATAATATTGCCTGATTTCCTTTTTGACAAACCAAATAGGGCCACATGGCCCAATCCCAGCCTGCCATGTGTCAGTTGTGGATTGGCCTATGTGCCTATACCAAAAATCAACATTTTCAATATAGTTTGAAGATTAATGAAATTGCCTCCATTCCTAAGGACATTGGACAATTTTCATTTTACAATAACTCTTGCATCCAGAGTTTGTTTTGGTCCATTCAAATTGTAGTAGACTCAGAATGAAGAGATCTATGCAATGAGACTATTTCCATGAGTATCCTTTGAATTTCATTTTTGATCATTAAAAGTCATCAAGGATCATTTTCTGATCACGCCTCCCCATTGGAAATCTTTTGGACCCCAAAAGACTTATATATTGATCTGAACAGTAGATGGGAGTAACACCACCCTCTTCTTTTAGCCTCCATAAACTTGCCTTGCATAGTGCCTCTAAACCATAGCCTTTGAACACACCCTTCCTGGATGTGTTGGTCCTGTAGTTAAGAACTGTCTTTCTCCTTGATTTCATGTAGAACTCCTGCTGAGAAGGTTACAGTAGGTAGTTTAAACCTTTCTTCCTTGATCATTGATTCAAGGTGGCTCAAATAAATGTGAGGTTACATATTCTTCACAAAAAATTACATTTGTATTTGTTTGACATATTTTCAACAAGATCTGTTAACAACAATAGAATTATACACAACAACCGGATGGCCTAAACTCTTGCTTCATCAAAAGAAATAGATTTCACACTTTGTGAACACCTCCATGTCTTTACATCTGCACACAAATGATTGACTAGATAAGAAGCCAACAAAACATGCCTTTAAGACAATTGACCCTTCAAGTCAAGCATGTAGAAAAATAACTTTAGGATTCTTTTTCAAAGATGAAACACTTCATCATTATCTCCATCTTGGAGACCAAATCAACATTTCCCTAGTCAATATTACATTACATGCATGTTTACAACAAATTAATCAACCCTTCAAGTTAATCACACATACATGTTCAAATACAAGGAAATCATCAACATCCCTATGTTTATGCATATCAAGCTTATGCATGCATTTCATCCTTCAACATTCGCTTAAGTACACTGCACTTTCTAAGCTGACATGAATATAATGTTGTAGCAATAAAGTGAGTCTCCTACTCAACTCTTCCATTCACCTTCTTGGTAAAATCCTGCAACTTCCATCTCATTAACAAATAAATGCAAATATATGTGATACATTTCTTTCACATCAAAAGATATGAAAATTTAATTGGGTAAGAACTTTAACCATTTCTTACCAAGCCATTTCAAAGGTCCTTCATTTGTCTACACATCAGCATCAACATGTGAATCATCCTGAAGCACATCAATCATGGAAACTTTCTTTCCATTCACGCCGTTATATCTTTCCACCTTCTTCAAGTTTTGCGGAAGCACTATTGGATTCAAAGTGTAACACTTCTCAACAATGTGTCCTTGCTTATGGTAGTAATTGCAACACATGTGCATCTTCTCAATAGCATGATTTGCCTTGTCTAGTGGACCTTTGGCTTTTTGCTTCCTTTCCTTCAAAAGTTTCCTATATGCAGCCATTCTCTTCCAACATCTAGAAACACTATGGCTGTCTAAACCAAAAAAGGAACATGCAATTCTCTTCCCATGCTTATATGGAAATTTATCATGCTTTACATAATCAAAAGGAATATGATTAGAACTAGATTTATACCTTTCCCTTTCACCTTTATTACCTTCATGAGGAGGTGAATTGAATGAAGAAGTAGCTCCCTTTGGAACACCATCAATCTCTTCAATGCTTTTAGAGTTTCCACAACTCTCTGGTTTAAGTGCATTCTTACAAACATCTTCTTCCTGAAAATGATGTTTCAAGCTATTGCATTCTCCAAGAATATAATCTTTACACTCTTGAGGTAGAAGGCCTGAAATGAAACTCCTTCTTCGAACTATTTCAATGGCCTTCCTGGTAGGTTTGGAACTTTCTCCATAAGCTTGTCCCTAACCAAGACCCAAATACTTAGGCCTTTCCTCAAATATTATTGTCTCAACAATATCTATGCATGTTGCCCAGGCCTTTCCCTCATAGCCCATCTTGGACATTAACTTGGACCCTATGCCTCTTGTATGTTTTTCAAAAGAACCAATATAAACATTCTTAGAGGAAATTGAAGACAAACTGGAATTATTTACCTCTTCTTCAAGCTGATACTTGACTAAGGCATCCTTTGCAACAAAGACTTGTGTCTCCAACTCATGCATCCTTTCCAAGTTCATATTTGCAATATGAAGTTGGCCTTCCACTTCCTGCAATTTGTTAGAAAGCAATTGTTGCTCTTCCTTCATTGAATTCAACTACTCTTGAAGTCCATCACTCTTTTCTCTCACCATATCCATCATGGTGAACAAGTCTTGCTTCATGTCTTCATCAAAGAACCTTGTGATGAAGGAAGAATTTGAGGACTCACTTGTAGAAGTAGTCATTATCAAATGAACAAAAGAACTTCAAACAAGATTAACAAAGAGATTATTCAAGCAACCTTTTGCAACAAACCTCTTGTGCTTCAAGGATTGCTTTGAGGTCCTTTGGGATAGAAAGAATTCGTTCAACCCTTCTTCCTTCTTGTCCCTTCCTGGACTTAGCTAACAGCAGCTTTGCATGAGCTTTTGCAAACTCAAACAATAGTTAGTTTACAAACATCAAGAAATCAATCCTTGACTGTTTAAACACCTTTCAAGTTAAGCAAGCAAATAAATTGCTCTGTTAGTCAAGCATTCTGATCTAATACCACTTGCACCATGATACCTTCTGATTCATGATATCACCTGCTCCATAATACCAGTTGCTCTAATATAACTTGGGCTTTGATATAACTAGCTCTGATACCACCTGATCTAAAATAGGGCACTAAAGACTTCTTGTCAGCTTACAAGAAACTCTCTCACTCCAAAGCTTAAACAATTTTCAAGATCAATGCTTATGATTGATAAATGCGGAATTAAAATAACTTGAAGTATGTGTATGTCTTTGTCTGCATTTAACTATTAAGTGCTTTAGGTTCGTTTGCTTATGCGGAAATAAAACTCATAATAGTAAAACAATGCAGCGAATGAGCAAACCACGTAAGGCCACAATATAATATGGAGTTCACCCTAATATCCCGAGCTACATCTCCTTGATCTCTAATCAACTCAACTAGGCTCTTTGGGATTATGGTAATGCTTCTTTTATAAGTTCCACACTTAACTCCAATGGTTTACAACTGCACCTATGGGTTTAGAATACCATCTTATCTCGCTGGTTGTCCATACTCTGCAAACAAATCTAGGCTTCTCGGGACTAGATTCCTTTAATTAGCACTCCAGGCTATCTTGAGCTCCTGGCTTGCACCAACTCCCTCAGAATTCTTTTACTGTCTCTAAAGTTCCTTTATCTATTTTTAGCACACATCAAACACCAGCAACAACTTGATCGTTTGATCTCTTTGCTATTCTCTGGCTCAGTCTGCCCTCTAGCTCTCTGGCTCTCAAGCTCTTAAGCTTCTCTGCCTCTTCGGCTTCTAATCTTCTATGTTCGTTCCTCTATCTCTAATCATGAGGAATCATCTCTTTTGTGGCTTTGCCTCTTCAACTCCCTCTCTTTTGTTTTTATTTGATAAATTTAACCAAATTTAGTTATCGTACTGACTTTCTCTAAACTTAGCAGATTCTCTAACATTAGATGCTTCCGTAGGATGACCGTTAGTGGCAACTGTTTGGCTTTACACAACTACTGGGCGCGCATATGGGCGATATAACCCCGGTGGTTAGGGACATCCACCCAATAGGATTTTGCAGTCGGGTTCATCTTGGGCCGTTGATCGGTCCTGTAATCTGACAGTTCACGCTAAACCTAATCATCAAATAGTCCACTCAATCTCCACCATTTGATCCATGTTCTCCAATCCAACAGCCATTTGAGGTGGCCCACTTGCAGGAAGATTACCTATCCGAAAAATTGGTTTTCTCTCTCCTGCGGCATGCTACATGTCGGCTGGTGTATGGAATCAGGTGAAACCCTTCCAATACCACTTACCACTTGAAGCCCACCCGAAATACCTTTTACCATGGAACTCAAAAGGTTTGTTGTTTTATTCATAAATCTGTCCGATCCACTGCCTAATGAGGTTTAGCAGTAAACAGTGTTTAACCTCATTAATCATGTTTTATGCTTTTAACCCTATTCCACATCTTTGAATCGTGAGCCAATCTCTGACTGCCACCTAATCCACTATGTTGACATCATCAAAAACTTGTGACTCTATCCCGGGTTGCCACGTGTCTTGGTGACATAGCCATTGATTCTTTGGCCTGAAGTTTGACTCTCTGATTTGCGATCATTGATCACATCTCGACCGTTAACTCCTTTTGATCTGACAGGTGACAATGCTCATTACAATCAACCCATTGCAAGTCCTCACGCCTTTGGTTAAGTCCTCCCTTTAGCTTTTTTGCGATGCGATAAAACGGTAATCGCATATTGCAATGCCTTAAGGCCTATGGTTAAGTCCTTCCCTTTAGCACATTTGTGATGCAATATAATATTGTCTGATTTCCTTTTTGACCAATCAAATAGGGCCACGTGGCCCAATCCCGACGTGCCATCTATTAGCTATGGTTTGGCCTATGAGCTTATACCAAAAATCAACATTTTCAATATAGTTTGAAGATTAATGAAATTGCCTCCTTTTTTAAGGACATTGGACGATTTTCATTTTACAATAACACCTTCATCCATAGTCTGTTTTGGTCCATTCAAATTGTAGTAGATTGAGAATGAATAGATCTATGCAGTGAGACTATTTCTAAGAGCATCCTTTGATTTTCATTTTTGATCATTAAAAGTCATCAAGGACCATTTTCTAATCATAAAGAGATGCATAACATTAACAAAAATACTATAAGAGGTATGTGGGGTACGTGGGGTAAGCCCTAACCCAATAATCCTCAGTGCCCTTAGAAGAAAGTTGGACTAGGAGTTGAAATAGGATATCACTTCCATTAACTCAAAAAAATGTTTCTACATTATAGAGTTACAAAACTTGCTTTGAAAAACTAATGTAGATTTTTTCCCTATTCTTCACACACTTCTTTACATGTCTACTTGGCAACTAGAGCCTTTTATTTATACAGTGAGTGGGGAACAACCTTCTTGAGGGTTCGACTGCATTTTCCTCCAAAATTCCTTAGAAAAGGGGATATTTCTTCCTAGGGCACCTTGTAGTTGCAAGAAGAGGCTTTAAATTCACTCATACAACAAAGTTGAGAGTGTTTTTCAACTATCTTGTTCTTCAGTATTTGGAACATGAAGAGAAATATAGAAGTTAATGATTCATTGAAAGCTAAAATTTTGATGCAATATGGTATCCTAATTATAACATAAAATAAGAATTGAGACATTTAAAACTATTATCACTCTACTCTTCATGAAATAATGGTGAGAGCAAAAAATACTAAATCTTTCTTATATTTAATCAAATCTTACTCATTACCAATTTTCATTGTTTTATTTATTTTATTTCGAAATATTAAAATCATATCTCTAACATAAACCACGGTTAAAAAGGATACACATTTTCTA
>APFE031424130.1:615651-643905 GCA_000404065.3 Pinus taeda | reverse complement strand
TGAATAAAATTCATATAGCCAATTAATATTATACATGTAATTGTCATATCTTCACCTAAAATAGTAATGCGTTCTATGTGCATATAAGCTTTTAGTTTCTTTTTCAATAAATTATTCATGGATCATAAAATAGTTTATTATCCATTCCATCGTTTACTTTTCTTTCAATCTGCACCATAGTAAGTAAAAAATATACAATAATACGGGAATAAATATATTGAAGGCTATGTTGATTAAGATGCATCAATGATGGTGGGAATGTTATTTAGGGTTAATATGTTTTTTTATATCATATTAATTTATAAATAAGGGTTTGTGTGGTTTAAGTTGGGTATGATTTTATTTAGATGTTACTCGATAGCAACTGCTGAACTCACAAGTTAAGCTCATCAATTATATTTAAACTAGTATTATTTAACCGTTAAATATATTTTTTAATTTAAGTTAATTTTAATTAAAAAACTGGAAAAATAAGAATGGTTTATAAAAACTCAATAAACCATTTTAAAACAAAAAAAATCTAGTGTAATCAACTAGTGTAATCTGTTGTGCGTTCTCTTTTCTAAGCTACATCTAGATTGCATTAAAGCTTAGAGAGATTTTTATCTTCTTAATCCTAAAGTTGAAATTTTCTTTTTCTCCTTTAAATTGGAATAGCCTTGAAATTTAAAAAGTTGTTTATTAAATTTGCTTTCTTTAGTTTCATAAAGTTCCACGGTTTTTCTCTCTTTGATTTTCTTAAAATGCAAATAAAGTGAAGAGACTTTTTTGTCTTCGACTTTATGAAACAATATTAAAGAGAAAATTGGTAACTCATGATTGTTCCGGTGATCATCTACATAACTTTTAACTACAGCTTCAATCCTATATTTTCAACGGAAGATCTCCATTATTTAACAAACGACATGTATGATGATTTTTTTCCCTCTATTCTGCTTTGTTTGGAAAAACAAAACCAATAATGATTATTTCACTTGGAAATTAAATTTGATCTTTATCTTTAGTATAATGTGATGGGTAGTTTGGAGTGGGTATTCCTTTTTAATAAATTTAAATTAAAAAATATAAAATTAACCAACAAGTTATATTTTCATTTTTTCCTTATTTTAATCTTATATATAACCATAAATTAATTTAAATAATAATTTTAATTTTTTAATATTAATATATATTTATATCTTATAGATGTAAAAAGTTAAACTGTTTGAAAATATTTATGTTATACGAATAAAGTAAACTATCCCTAAATATTATACATTCAATAATACATCAAAGCATTTTATTCTCATGTTACATTTATATTACTATAATAAATAAATATAAAATCATTAAAATTAATTAACTTTTTTTAAATTATTATTATTATGAATTATGTCCAGAGTGTCCAAGAGTGGGAAGCCTAGGGTGAAGTATTGCAAACACATCATATTGTATTGTCGGGTGACATGTTAATATTGTTGTATTTTTGTGAGAGGGTTTGTTTGGGAAACCGCATATGAGTTTGGAGTATGTTACAACCTTGTATATAATTTGAGATATATGGGTTGGGTCGACGGTCCCTCCCAATACGTTATATTGGTAGACTCTTGTATTGCATGTATATGGTAATTTGTACCGGATGAATGTTATTGCTACATGGTGATATTATGGTTACATGTTATGTTTATGCAAGATTAAATTTAATTATAATTGCACTTGTGATTTGGTTACATGTTATATTTTGCAATACATTGATAAACTAAACATAAAGACAAAAGTATAATTGAAGAAGCATAGTTTGGGTGAAGTGCTTGAAAATTGGTCACACCATCGTTGAGGAAGCACCTTGTTGTTGTTCGCTTAGAAGACAAAAATAGTTTTGACCGTGGGCCTACCTTGGGAGTGTGAGATGTTGTATCAGAGCGTAATTTATGACACAATCTTCTTCATTGGAAGGTGGTATTATAACTCAATATATGGTGGGCTCATCTTCATTGTGAAGTGGCATCAAAGCTTAATTAGTGCAGGCGCAAGTATCTCCTAACCACACGAAGGTGGCATTACAGAAAGCATAATTTGTGGTGGCTCTTCACATTAGGAAAGTGATTTACATGGCTTATAGGTTGTGAACATCTACACTAACTATGGTGATCAAGGAATTTTTTTGATCGATTTCCATAAGGGAAATATTGGGTTTCTTATTAAGGGATTTCGTGCAAGCCTCATGATTGGGGGTTTTTTATAGTGGATGATGATGGTTGGGTAATATGTTGAGAGTAGTCGTACACTTGAGAAAAATTTTGTTGAGGTAATCTCCTGGTTGGTCTTGAAAACAATCATTGTGATGGAGAAAGGATGGATCATCTAGAAGAGCAAGTGAATGGCATTGTGGGGTTTATCTATGAGTAGCTAGAGATAATTGTGTTATTAAGGAAGGTATTTGGGCAATGTTCTTCCAACACCTTACTACAAGTAAAGGAAAAAGGACAAGAGACATAATGATGGGCCCAAGAGTGTGAAGGTACTGGAAAAATTCAGTTGGGATGTGGAGCAGTGTTTGGCTGAAATGGATAAATGCTTCGAAGAATCCAAAGTGGGATAATGGGCCTATAAATTGCATATATTTCAAGGTCCATTTGATTATTACTTGACAATTAAAGCATTTGTTTAACTCCCTTACCTGCACATTATAAAGTTAATTCATAGGCTTAATGGGTCCTTAGGAATTCAATTTTCCCTTACTTATTATGTGCATAATATTATTTATGTTGAAAAATATTTAGTAAATTAGGAAGATATGTTGATTGAGAAAATCTAGGGATGTGTTCCCTACTACACGAGAAGCTAAAACTCAGTATTTATTGAAGATTCCTACTGTTGGGAATCAAATCTAATTTTCGAGGGATTTTGGAGTGGAAAGTTTCCTCCTTGAAAGGAGGATGCTTCTCGGTCAATTTATATAAGTACCAGTTAGAATTAGCTTCTACGTGAATGGTATTTTTAGTCTTCTTGTGGAGAATTTTTTTTGTTTAGCAGTTTTACTTTCATTTCCATGAGACATGTAGTTGAATTGATTCTGATAATGAAGTTTGGTCTCATTTTTGGCTTCTAAGAATTGGTTTCCTTCATAAGAATTTGAATATTCTTGTCCTTGGCCATTCCCAGAGCCTCAGATCTCAATTGTACAATTTCTGTATCTTCTTTTCATTTCTTGTTCACTTGCATCTCTTATTCTTGCATTTACTATTTTTGCACTTTGTATTCATGCTACATTTATTGCAGATTAGATTGCTTAAATGGTTCAATTAGGTGGTTTTACAGGTTTTTTTGTATAGTTACAAGTATGATTCATCCTTAGAATAGCTCTGAAATGTCATATTAATCATTGAGCTACTTGGATTGGTTTACTAGCTCACAATTCTGAGATTCCTTGTTTTAGTAATAAATTTATATTAAGTTTTAGAAATGTCAATGGGATTCCTTCTACTTTATCCCATTTAGATTGAAGTAAAAAGATATTCAACATAATAGAAAAATTTACCCCATCAATTGTTCACTTAATTATCTTAGGAATTTTGGTACATAAATCAGATTACTAGTCCACTATTAAGAAATTTTTTGTTTTTAGTAGTAAATTTCCATTAAATTTTAGGACATGCTAATGAATCTATTTTGAGTTTATTGCACTTGGATTTATGCCTAGAATCATTGAAATTAATAAATAAAAAATACCCACAACATTTTCATTTAATTAGCTTGGGAACTTAGCATGTTTACCCGAGAAACATGATTGTTTTTAGTTTCCTATAGAAAACCTATAGCAACAAAGAGTTTATTGTAGCAGTATGTTTTCAAGCTCTTCCCTTGCTCATAATCACTCCAAATGGATGGTTGAAGTAGATTTATGTATTTTAGTAGCCCATTAATGTTATGAGACCAATTTGGTTGAGTTGAGGCTTGGCTAGGTCGTCATTTAGCTTCTACAATGCTTGCTTCTTGAATGCTATTTTCTGCAACTAGTCTGGATTTCCTTTCCCACAATTTACTTTAAACAATGTATGATTTCTTTCCTACAAGAGAAATATGTTCCCTTTCCTTCCTGCAAGAGCAATCAATTCCTTTTATTTCTCACAAATTATAATAGATTCCCTTTACTTTCATTTCCTCTCTAGTAGGATAGACTAAATATTCTTTGTTGTCATTAGCTTATGTGTGCTTTCCTTTCCTGCAAATAGAATAGATTTTCCTTTTTTCCATTCACTTTCCAACAAAAGTAGGATAGCTTTGTCTATTTTTGGTTTTATTATGAAACTTATGACTAGAGGCTTACCTAGATCTTTAGGCTCATTTAAATTTGTTTCCTCTCCTTCTTTCACCAACATCAAACGAAGCTAGACTAGGAAGAGGAAGGTTTCTATTGCACATATAGTGTCACCCCCTCTTAAGTTTATATGAACCCTAGGTTGATAATTAAAGTTAGTAGCCTTGAGAGTTGCAACATTCTTGTTTCAATACCAGGGCTCATCACTTTTTGGCATCCTTGTTGAGGAGGGTGTCAAATAAAGCACTCTCATGTTCTTGCATTGATTCCTTATTTATTTTATGCATTCATATCTTCTACAAAAACAAAAAAAATGCGTTAGGCATCTTTCATTGCATGTCATTAGCATTCTAATTCAAAAAAAAGAAAAAAAACAGATAATATTTATTCAATACCACAAATTGCCCAACTTTACGATGTGGTGTTGTAAAAACCACATCACCATTCACTTTTGTAGGTAGAAGAATAGGAGGTGGAAGACAAGTTAGAAAGGGGTATGGAGAAGTTTTTCTTTGTCAACCCATATAAGTATAAAATGGCGTACCCCTTCTCTTTCGATACAATTTATAATGCACAAATTCAAATTTGGTGTCCACCTAGCACCTCACCTTGGTCTATCCCCACTCCATGGTCTTATCCTCTTGAATGGTTTGATCAATATTTCCCTCAATATTCATGTTATTTTCCTCCACAGCCTTTCATTCCTCCTTTGCAGCCATATCAGCAGTAGCCATCTGAATGGGGTGATCCATACTTTCCTCAACATCATTAGTATCCTCGATACCATCCACCTTGAGCACAACCATAGACTCAACCACCACCATCTTGAAGACCAACTCCCACTCAACTACCTACATAACCATTTATGAACCCAAGAAATAAAGTAAATCAACCCAATTACAATGTTCAGGTAAACAATTACCAAATATGACCTCTTGACCTTCATCTTAGATCTTGAAGACCATTGGAACAAATAGATTATCTTTCTATTTGTTTGTGTCAGGTCTGTGAAAGCATGTGCAATACATGTTGGGCACACCATTTGTGTGTGAGGTAGGAGGAATGGACTATATAGGAAACAAACAATGCTACAACTTGGACAAAGTCCTATTGAACACCAATCATAGATATCATGGGCACCAATGGTGGGAAAGCACAATCGGGCGTAGGCATGTTAAAACATAGTCGGAAAAGTTGGTGGATGAGAATGTGGTGGAAAAATATGTGCATCACCCCAGATCCAATGGCAAGAGAACCTGTTGATCCGGTGAATCCCACTCTCTAACCGCGAGATGCATAAGATTTAACATATAAAGCTCATGTAGAGGAGGCCATGTGTTGGCACCATGGGCCTCCTAGATGACCTCTTAGCTTGAAATTTCCACCCCCTACCATGCATGAAATATTGCCACATTTCCTCGCATTCACCATTTAGCCTGCTATCATGTCACACCTCCTCTTGCCTACCACCTATTGCAACTTAGCCTACCTCCCGAACCCACCATCGTGCTCCTTTGCTTCCACTTAATACAACGCAACACCTTCCACATCCATAACCATCCCCGTACTATGTCCATTCAACACACTCCACATGTCTTGCACCCACAATCAAACTATGTCATGCCTGATGTCATATGGTACCTCAACAAAGATGTTTCCATGTGGATGTAACTATGGGAATGAGAGTCCATCCATTGATTGTAATGAACCTTGCATCAGCAATCTTTGTTTCAGTTGGTCAAGTTGGAGGTTTTGAAACTAGGCACGTGTCATCTTGTCGCCATCTATGCACCACCTTAAGAGTCTCCATAGCTAAACACTCGACTATGTGGGAGTGTAGCACTTGTCCCCCAAAAGTGATCTAACCTTCCATGTGGTATGCCAAGTGGACCTCATACAAAATTCCTTTGATGTCACCAAAACCTCCCAGTTGAAATACTACATGCATGTGTCAAATCATGGTTATTATAAACAATGGTAAATTGCTCATTTTGGGTAAATTATAGGACATTAATGTGTTTGTCCCTGTCCTTGAAAAAAAATTCAAATTAGGAAAATTCAAGCAAAGGATCAAATATTCTCCATTATAACCCAAATGTACCTCATAGTCCTCCTCTCTCATGGTTTCTCATGCCTAAATTTGACTATTTGGAGCATGTTTGGTCCATTCTTTGCATGTCTTCCCACTGTACGGAAGGATCATCTTTGATGAGACCTATGCCATGCAATTCCCATGGATTAATTTTCTTGAAATACTATCGAGCCCAGTTAGTGTCCAAGAGTAACAAGAAAGGTCACACCTAGCTAGGAGAGAGATGATATCAAAGCCAATTCTAGAGGGGTCCACTACATAGTCAATGGATTTTCAAAGAAACTTCTAGAAACAATTTGTTACAATACAACTCGAAATTTTGTAACAAACTTAAGTGGCTTTCCATATACCACTAGTAGTTTAGAGTAGGGTCAAACTCCTTGAGTTCCTATATATATGCCTCATTTTGGAATGTAGAAAGGGCAGGGGTGGAATCTTTGTTGTAGAGGAAACTCTGCCAATGTTTTTGGTGAATTTTTTAGAGGTATTGAAGCAATTTTTGGAAATAAATCTAAAGTAATTCTTGGGTTGTTTATTCTTCTCATCATGTATATTTCCATGTAACCTTTATTTTCAAGTTAACTACTAAATAAAGGCAAGTTTATGCAATTTTCCTGTCTTTTTAAGTTGTGAACCTGATATGTTCTTCAAATTGTGTAGATTTGTTTAAAGATTTAGGCTTAAATGAATTATGGCATCAATATGGTGGTTTGTTTTAGTTTCTCAAGATCTATCAAGCTAGCTTGAAGAATACCTTAGATTTCTTGATATTTCTTGCAAAGATTTTAAAACAATTGGTAAATTTCATAATTATAGTTTTTGCAATGGTTGAATTCTTAATTGCTCAGCCATCCACGAGGGTTTTTTGGGTTTAAAGGAAATCTTAATTTCTCTAGTAAGTTGGGTAAAGCTTGATTCTCCATATTTCATCCATATTTTATTTTTCAAAGCTTTTATGTCAATCCTAAGGGCTATGAATGCTCCTACTCAAAATCAACAGAAATATAGGTCAACAAAAGACTTAATGTAATGGTGTTTTTCCCGCAACCCTTATCCCAAACCACTCTGAATTAATGGTTATTTGAAGACATATTTAACATGATTTTAAAGGATTATAATTGTGTATACCATGTAGTCATGAAGAACGCTTAACAAAAGTCAAACTTGAACAATTTTTTGGGCATATGTAGTTTCAATTCTATTATGTGCCTATTTGGAATTGATGATGAAGGAAAAACTAATCAGAATTTGTATAAGAATTTAACTTTGCGGTTGTGATAAAATTTAGCATGTCATTTCTTTTTGTTGTGAAATTTAAAGGGGAAAATACAGTGTATGTATCTTGAATTTGTAATGGAATTTTGTTATAATTGAAATTTTAAGTCTGAATTTCACAGTCACACACCTAATTAATTTTCAAAGACCAATTAATTTATGGTTTTTCCATTGGATGTAATATCATCCTACTTTAAGCACCGTGTGTTAATATGGAAAGTAAACCAACATTATGAGAACGTTAAACACAAATAATATTTCCTTGAGGTACGTTGATCATAACCGAGATCTAAATTTGAATCTTTCCATTAATCAAAAAATAGATAGAAACCATTTAGATGTTCCCGGTCTCTGCATTACACCATAATGTAGTGTGACTCTACAGGTCGAACATATCATTGAACAAAAGCATACAGAAGTAGAATATACACAAGAATCACGGGTGACATTTAATGGAGAATGACCCTTTGAGCCTAAGATTGAAAAATTTCTATTATGCCTATCATGAAATTATTTGTGTTCAAGAGACTAATGGGAAAATAGTATAAAATTTGAATAGCATGCAAGAAGAATACATACAAAAGGATCCAAATGAACAAGTAAACCAATGGAATCACAGCTATAATGGACTTTGGTTCCTGACAATCATTAACTTGGAGCACCACTCTGTTCTTCAACAAAGTTTAGCATCATCAAATCCAAAGAGTTGATCTCTCATATTCGAGTATATATCAGAGTATATCTTTCAAAATCACATCTGATTTTATTTTCCATTGCTGAAAATGCAACAAGAAAATCCCAATTCAATTTTGTCCTTGAATTAAATTAGGAATTAAATTGTAATTCCACATCTCATGACAACTTGTATTAGTTAAATAAGCTGATTTGACTTAGTTTCCTTAGCTAATTCAACTTGATGTTCTAAATTGAGTAATGTAAAGTGTGTCCTATTTTATAGGAGCCCTGGTTGTGTTTATTTCGAGCTGTAATTATTTAATTTAGTCTAACTAAGTTAAAGTTAGTTAAACTAGTTCCAACTTATGGAGAAAATAGTGGGAGATACTGTAGTGGGGTGTGACCAGTAGTGATTAGCCACTAAACTGAAGATCCACTCATAGTTAACTCATGCATGTCAGATCAAAGAAAGACCCAGTTGAGATTGGAGTTCACAGACAATTTACTATCAGTTGTATAATCATCTGAATTGTACAGTTGGTACATGCAATTAGAGGAAGGCCTATGAGGATTTTGCAATTCATATTTATAGAATTTCACAATTAAATATGTGTTAATTCCCTAAGGAACTATGCAAGGAAATAGGAGCTTGGGAGGCAACAAAATTGGCCAAGTATTGGCTTGATATTGTTTGGGAAAGAATGAGATAGATAGAAATAGTGCAAAGTTTTCTCAGGATTGACCAAAGAATTGTAATATTCTCATATTTTCTAACTAATGTAGTATACATATAGCATGGTTTTCTAGTTGTGGCTTTCCCCATAAAATTATTGTGTTATGTGCGATTGAATTATTTCTCCATTATGCTTTATGATTTCATAGATCGTTTATTGTTTCCACTAATGAGTAGAGTAGATTTTAGTCAATTATTTTAGCATCTTACAATTTGCAGTTTAAATCTACAAGGAATTTCTACATGGTGTTGGAGGTGAAATTGCTATAGAAGAGGAGAATACGAGTTTGTATTTAGCAGGAGAAATCAAATTTTCAATATCATACTTCAGAGCCAGTAGGATGTTGTTCTATGGATTGAGACTCTAATATGCCCTTGAGGGTACTTTGAACTATATTTCTTGGAAGGAGAGGCTCGAAGCAGTGTTGGAAGAAAACAAGCTTGAGGAATTCATAGACCAAGATATTCCTAAGCCAGAAGATGCTCAAGATCTGGAAAAGTGGAGAAAATGTGTGGAATAGGAGAGAACGATTATCCTATAAGCAGTTCAATATAATATTGTCTCGAACCTCCATAGTAAGGAAACTCCATTTTTAATGTGGAAGGCCTTGAAATACTTGTTTCAAAACAACAGTGACCACAGGAACTTGGCACTAAAGGACAAGCTCAGAAAGATCAAGATAGAGAAGGGTGACGCAATACCAAAGTAGTTGACCAAGTTCAGCCATTGTTGGGATGAGCTTGGAAGTGTCGGTGTTATCATCTCTAAAGATGATATGGTGAGCCTAGCACTTCTACTCCTTCCCAAGAGCTAACACAACTACCAAGACACATTTAATGGGAAGGAGAAGCTACCAAAGTGTGAACGATTTTGGTCTGAGTTGGTACAAGAAGAGATTCGCCGGAACACCAGAGATGCATCCTCATCTAAGCATGCTGATGAGAAGAATTGTTCCTTAGCTAGAAAGACAAATAAAGTGAAGGGGAAGACATCCCATTCTAAATTAGATCCCAATCAAGGTGGCAAGAAGAATGACATGTTGAAGATTAAATGTTTTCGTTGTCATGAGCTATGACACTATGCTACAAAGTATCTACACAAGAATGCCGATAAGAAGCCCTTGGGAGGAGTGGTAGGTGAAGCTCTTAATTCACAATTTCAACTAGATTTCACCATCATCACTTGCATGGTGGCATCGGTGATGGGTAGTTTGTGGTAGCTAGATAGTGGAGCCTCATTCTATATGACTTAAAAAAATGATTTCTTCAGTGAGTTGGAGGAGAAGGACATTCAGATGCACATAGTAGGTATAGCGTGACCAACATCGATACAGTTAACATTCAAAGGGAGTCTGGTCCTCCTCTTACAATTAAAATTAGAGAAGGTGTATATTTGAAACATCGGCAAATTGTGGCATAGAAGATTGGGTCACTTTCACTAGAGGAAACAAAATTCTACAGGACTTCCCAAGGGTACAATAGAGCAGAGAGACACATGCAAAGGGTGTGTTGGTGGATTAAGATGACTATTAGAAGGAACCTTCATACCTACATTAGTTATCAAACAAGGGTAAGTTTGTTTATTTCAAGAGTGTTCAACATTGTCTATGCAAGTGAATTCAGAGGCTAATTGAAAATGAAATGATTTAGAATCTTTGCAATAATTAATATCTAATTCTTGAAGTTCAATCCAAAACAAATATGAAGACAAATCTTAAAGTATTTCAAAATCTATTTTAATCTATTATGCAGAGAAATGAATCTAAATGCAAGTATGCTAAAGGAATCACTCTAAATAGATTTACTAACTAGCATCAACAATAATTCATTCAGCAAGATGGAAAGATATAGCAGATAAACAAGAAGCAACTATTCAAACTTTTTACGAAAGGAAATCAACTGTGAAGTCAAGATCTCTGACAACAATATTTTCGAAGGAACACCAATCTAATACTTAAACTAATTTGATAAATTCGTCAAGGATTAACACGCAAATGTAAACATAGCAAGATCTAGAATCTACTTGGAATGAAAAAAGTAAATCATAAGGATCAATACTCACAACAATCAGGATAATTCTAGTTTCATGAGATAACAGGAATAAACAATTGCAAGAGTAAAATGAATAAGTATGGCACAAGAAAAACAGTTAATCTCCTATCGACCAAGCCCAGACTCTCCAAAAGTCACTTCCGAAAGACATTAAGAATGCGATTACATGTAAGACACGATATTTCTGATTAAATTCAATAATAAAGATACAACATCACTGGAGTGAGTATACGCTATGTCAAAAGTGAATAGTTACAATCTCCAAATTCCTAGCTATTTGTTCTATTTGGCCTCTCGGCTTTATATAACATCTGAGAGACAAATGGACAGGACAATCAGATTTCATTACAAGATGGACTTGATTCCCCTGGTCTTCCACTGGCCTTTGTGAGCAAAACATTGTCCTTTTCCTTTTCTTGGTCTCTGTTGTTCCATCGTTTGAACAACAATCTTTCAAATCATATTCCTACATAAAAAAATAGTGCAAGTTAGTTTCATGCATAAAATTACCCAATTTGTTAATAATTGATTTTATCCATCTTCTACAATCGTTTCTTCTAAATTATTTTCTAAAGTGAAGATAAACATATAAAGATGAATTATTAACTAAGGTAATATGAGGATAAAAAGTAAATTTTCTTTGGCCCAACGTACCCCCGTGCATACCCATTTGCATGTCCTCATGCAATAAGATGATTGAGGTGCAGTTGTGTCAAAGAATAGACAGGATAAACTTCTTCCTTACATAGCCTAAAAGCATTTTTTTGTTCAAGTATTGTAAAATCCGAATTTATACAGTAACTTGGAAAATCATAATCAAAGTAATACCCTTTAGGGGGGTACCAGATAATAAGACATCTGTAATGGAATATTATCTAGGTAGAACCCATGCCTAGGACTATATTGTTGTACATGATTAGCCAAGTAGAAATAGCTTTAAAATTATGTACCCAAATGGCTCTTGGTTTTTTAGGTTGTTAGAGGAAGCTTCCCATGTTTGCCTTGCTTCCAACAAAGGTTCCTCCTTAATGTCCCGAAAATATTCTCTTCCATCCTATGTAACATTTGTATGGAGTGGTCCCAATTTAGTCACGATCTCTTCTTGTTGCATAAACCTTTTATGTTGGAAAAAAAGGTGTAATGGTTTCGTGGGTTGTCCTCTAACCCATAAATATATACCATGTTCCATTTTTAAAAAAAAATTATAGGCTTTAACCCATTTAACCTAATTGGTAGCAAAAGAGAGGAAATCTTAGAATTGAATTTCCCCATTAAAGGAGCTAGGATTACTATCCAGTTTCATCCTCCAAGAAGAAATTATGTAGGTATAATTCAAATAGAAGGTGTTGTACTTGCTCATTTTGTTCCTTAAAACATTTAACAAATTTTGGAGTGATCTTGAATTTTTCTGGCTTACCAACATTGATAACTTTAACATTCAGGAATATGCACCTCTCCAACAAGAATAGTGCATAGTTAGTGGCAGGTAACCGGCAACACAAAGCATCAGACTAAAGAGAACAAATAGTTTTAATTTTTTCCTTGGACTTCTGAAGCCTGGCTTGTGCTTTCTCTAATTTCTTCTACTCATCTTTGAAGCTGGAAAAAATCTCTTCTTCTGTTGTAGTAAATTCATCGAATTCCTTCTGCAACTATTGATGTACCTATAACGGTACCACTTCTTTCTAGTGTTGAACCAACTCCTGATGGGTCTTTGTTAATTCATTATGCGATTTCAGGATAACAACTTCTCTTACCATAGGAACATAGTCAGGTGTTTCCTTTGTCTGAGTTTCATTATCACATGTTATCACTGAACTACTTTGAATAGCAGCTTCAGTTGTTTCTTAGGACATACAAAAATCTTCCTAGACATTCTCCTCAGAATCAATTTGAACAACAACATCTATGGTAGGAAAGTCCGTTTAGCTTTCCATTGAACAAACACAAGGACTTTTGGTCTGAGTCTCAACATTCTCCAAAGAATATTATTTTGTTTAGGTCCCTATAGTTTCTAATTCTACATTCAGTTTCTGACCCTTATCTGTTTCTTTTAACCACTCTCTCAATTGCTTTACTATTTTCTTCTATTTCCTGTACTTCTTAATCAACTTCCTTAATTTGGCCTTGTACAATTTCTTCTTCATGGGGCCTCTGATTGGAGATGGCACGGTTGTGTTTATTTCAGGTTCATGAGGAGTTGTGCCAATATCAGGGTTATGTTCGAATGGAATAGTATCTCCTGATTGATTTTCGTCTTCAAGGCCTTCTTCTACATGGGCTTCTTTATCAAGGGATTCCAATGGAATGGTATCTCCTGATTGATTCTCTTCCTTGAGGTCTTCTTCTACATGGGCTTCTTTCTTAAGGGATACCAATGGAATAGTATCTCCTGATTGATTCTATTCCTCAAGGGTTTCTTCTGCATGGGATTCTTTCTCAGGGGACTCCATTGGAACAATATCTCCTGGTTGATTCCCATCCTCTAGGGTTTCTTCTACATCTCCTTCCTTCTTAGCGAACTCCAATAGAACATTATCCTCAGGTTGATTCTCATCCTCAGGGTCTTCTTCTTAATGGGCTTCCTTCTCATGGGACTCCAATAGAATAGTATCCCCTAGTTGATTCTCATCCTCAAGGGTTTCTTCTACTTGGGCTTGTTTCTTAGGGGATTCATTCATAGAGGAAATTGATTCCTTATGATCCTCCAAATTATCAATAGATGGCAAAGTTTCACTATGGCCAAAACTTCCAATAGAGGCGGAATGATTAAGGGAATGATTTTTCCCTATAAAGTTTCCACATGGATCCCTTTCTTCACATTATGTGCCCATATTCTCCAATACTAGAGCCATTTCTTCCTCATATTCCTACAAAATATCATCTTGCAGTATTAGAGAGGGAATATGGGATGACCCTACTTCTTCTATTGGAATTGGGGTGTGCTATTTTGCATTTATCCTTGTAGAACACCTACATTTCGTTATTCCAGAGGATGAAAAAGGATTACTTTCTTTAATTTCCCTTTCTGGACCTATTATATTCACTCTTTGTCATTCAGTATCTATGTTATCCATGTTTCTATCATCTATCCTTGTCTATGCATATGTGTTTCCTTCTAGTGGGGTTAAGGCAGGATTTACAAAGTTTTCCCAAGTTAATTGTTGTTGGGCCAATCCATGAATAATGATTAACTTAATCAGACCATGATGATTTATGATAGAATGTTGGTCTTTGGCCTTCCTAACCCGACTAGCAATGTCATGCAATAAGGAATTTATATAGAATGGCAAATTAACCATAATTTTCTTCTTAAGAATAACTAACAATTTGAGTTGTCAAGGTTTTACCACATCTTAACATCTGTCACAACTGATTTACCTCTGAACGGTGGTCGCCAATTCTTGCCATGTTTCCTTTAAGGATGTGGGGTGAATCCCTTTTCCTTTGCGTACAAATTTTTCATTCAGGCCTTGGAATACCGCAACTGTGTCCTGTACGGGAACATGCTTATCAGTCCATCTTGTGCCTTATGCTGGAAGTCCAAAGACTCTAGCAATAACTTCTTCAGAAACTATTATATTTCTTCTCTTCACTGCCATGCATCCATCTTATATATTTTGCAATAATTCAAGTGTTATTTGAGTATGCAATCCTTGTAATTTGGATAGATTTAACTCCCATGGTTATTATTTCTTAGTAGCTGGTTCACTTCGCACTTTTGCATGCATTTTCTGACAAATTCTCAGTTTGGAACAACATAAAACTTTGAATTAGTTATTAAACAAGCAATGATGGTTTTTTAAAGTTCTTATTAAAAGGAAATGATGTTGTTTGTCACATGAGTAGTTTTTGGTGCAGCTTGATAATTATTAGACATCCTACCCATAATGCATACCTTTCCCCCTCTGATCAGAAGAGAGCTTCATAATTATTATGCATGCTATCAATGATGCATACCTTCCACCCTCCAATCAGAAAAGGGTGTTCCCATAAAGAATGGGAAAAAGGGAAAGAGCATTGGGGGTTCATAAATGTGGCAGGACAACATTCAAAGCACCATAAATACGACAAAGACGGTCATAATAGTACAAGTTGCAAAGATTGGGAATGATAGGAAAAGGAATAAAATAGAGAATGGATCATTATGAGAATACATATTTTCCTTAGATGGAAAAATGTGACGAAAGCATGACTAGCAACAAATGATAACCACTGTTGGTATCGCTTGATCAAACAATATTGATATAATGCATATAAAAGTATAGTTTGCCATGCATATCAGTTAATAGAGTTATAAACCCTATTCAAATGGTAAATTGACCTTCAGAAATGAATCAATAGGAAGTAATGAGATAAAAAATAATTGGTAATGTAACATAGAAATTCAATACCAAAAGTACAGCCACTGCTTCCAGCAGTTGTTCATAGTCCCAACAAGGTTACTTTTTGACCCAAAAATGATACATAATTCTCCATTTAGTATTTACATACTTTTTTTCCTTTTTTATGGCTATAAAGAGACCACAATGCTAGCATGGTAATCAGATAATCGTAGTTCCATTCACCACGATATAACAAAGTGACCAAGCTAGCTCATGATGAGACTTCCTGTCCTTCTGAAAATTTTGATTATCTAAAAGGCCATTACCCTGGTGTGGTGGCCATAATGGAATGTAACTTGTTACATCCTTATGATCATGGTAGGCTAGCTCGTAATGAGAACTCCTATCCTCTTTAAGAAGATTTGTATTTCATTTTTATATTTTCATATTTCCATATTTTTATTATAAAGGGAGGAAGGCTTATTTAATCCTTAAGAGTTAGGGATGGCGTGAGAAGTAAAAAAAGCCGCTAGTGAAAGTTATGGATTTATCCCTGTATCATCATACCAAAGGGAATTATCAATTGAAAGTGTGAAAGATAAACCATCATGGTATTAAGATAGTGAATAATTTTATGATATGTCCAAAGAGAAGCTATTGAGTGAATCATTATATAGATGAACCAGGTCAGTTTTAGAATAAAGGTAAACATCAAAGTTTTTACAAGTTGTAATGTTATTAATATTACTATTTTTCCTTTATCTTGGGTGAAAATTCCAAATCCAAAAACATAGTTTTGATAATAAAAAATGGGAGAGAAAAATGGTTGTTTCATTAAAAATGAACGGAAATGGAACAACAATTATTGATCATAAGGAAAAAATAAATCACAGTTGTTCATTCTACCAAACAATAGGTTTTCAATTGACTAAACAACAGCTGTTCAATTTATTGAAAAACAAACACACAAAAAAGAAATCAGAGCTATTCAATTGACTGAAGAACAAACACACAAAAAGAAATCGAAGTTTTTCAATTGACTGAACTGTAGTTGTTCAATTGATTGAACATCAGCTGTTCATTGTGTAGATTATCTTCTGGATACATCGCATTAGATTTCCTTCTGATTAACGTTTCGAACCAGCAACGATGGTTCATCTTCAAGATGTGAAATATTATTTGAAAGGTTGTTCTAAATTTTTCATCACATATATATAGACGAGATGCTTAGCTAACAGATATTAGAATTATTATTTATTTATTTTTTTAATCTAACTATTATCTTTAATTACGGTTAATAGTTGTTGTTCAATTGATTGAACAACAAACACACCAAAAATGAAATATGAGTTGTTCAGTTGACTGAACAACAACTATTCAAATGACTGGACAACAATTTTTCAGTTGATTGAATAGCAAACACACAAAAATAAATCGGAGTTGTTCAATTGACTGAACAACAACTATTCAATTGATTGAATAGCAATTGTTTAATTGGCTGAACAACAAACACACCCAAAAGAAATCAGAGTTGTTCACCCTACTGAACAACAAATGTTCAATTGATTGAATGACAATTTATCAATTGGTTGAACAACAAGCACACCAAAAATAATTCGGAGTTGTTCATTCTATAAAACAATAGTTGTTCAATTGATTGAACAAAAATTATTAAACACACCAAAAAAAAAAGAGAAATCCTCGTATTTACAAAGTGATGCCTATCTAAAATAAATTACAACCAATCATAAGAAAAATATATACTTTATTTACAGTTGAGGAGAGATAAATTTTCATGAGTCTAAAGTTTTCGGGTCATTACTCCCTATAGCTAAAATTTGCATAGTGGGATCATCACATACCTATTGCAAAAAAATTCTTTGGTGAGTGGTTTATGATAAAAATATACCTGATGTCTATTCACCTATAAATAATGGCCAGACTCATCAATGGTGGTCAGAGTGAGAGTGCCATTGTTGTGCCCCTCTTGAATTTCATATGGACCAAGTCACCTTGTCTATAACTTACCAAGAAAGTCTTCAAATCTGGAATCATAGAGGAGTGCCTAGTCTCCTTTCACAAACTTCTTCTTTTTAATAAGACTGTCGTGCCACTTAGCCCTTTGTTGCTGAATAATTACGGTGCATTGTAGACCAAGTAGTCGAGACTCGTCTAATTCATTTATTTGTTGAAGTCATTTAGTTTGGGCCTCGGTCAGATCCAATCCCACTTCTTGGGATGTTCTGAGAGCCTTTATTTCAAATTCGATAGGAAAGGTAGGTTATTTTCCAAACACAAGTTGGTATGGAGAATATCTAGTAGTATTTTCCCAAGTTGTGCCATAGGCCCACAAGGCCTCTATGAGTCTAGTAGCCTAGACCTACCAATGTGTTGAAACTCTCTTGATCAGAATTTCTTCAATGACCTTATTAGTGATTTCAACCTACCCATTCACCTGTGGGTGATACGAGGAAGTGACTCTATACGTGATGTGGTGGTTCCATAGAGTGGTTGTAATCTTATGTCCTACAAATCCCCACCTCCATCTATTATCACGTCCCTGGGTAAACCATACTGCACAAATAACTCGAAAAGGAAATTAATTACAACTTCTTCCATAGCTCTTGGCAAATCTACTATTTCTACCCACTCTGTTACATAGTCTGTAGCAACCAGTATGTAGGCCTTTTGGTTTGATGGCAGATGAAATGGGCCAACAAATTCCAATGCCCATCGTTCGAAAGGTTCTATTACCAATTGGGGCTATAATGACATTTCGTCAGATTGACGAAGATGGACCATCCTCTGGTAGCTATCACAAGCTTGGACATATTTCTTAGCGTCTTTAAAAATGGTGGGCCAACAATAGCCCATCTGTAGTGTCTTCTGCCCAATTCTATGATCTGTGAAGTGTCCTCCACAAGGCTTGTCATGGCAGGCCTTCAAGATTTCATAGATTTCATCTTCACGAATGCATCTACGTATGCACATTTCAAAACCTATTTCAAAAATTTATCCACCAATCCAAGAAAATTGGGCACTGCGCTCGACAATCTATTTCCTTTCCCTCACTGTCAAGTTTCTACGCAGCTTTCCTACTACCAGATAGTTTGCTACATCTACATACCATGGTGTTTTAACTGCTACAGCAAACAAATGTTCATTTAGAAACTAAACATCCACTACCAGCGGATCATTTTTCTTTGGAACCCGAGACAAAAAATCGTGATTGGTTTTTCCTTCCCTAGACGGTCTTTAACGGTGATATCAAATTCTTGCAAAAGTAACAACCAATGAGTCACTCAACCATTTGTAACTGGTTTGTTAGCTAAGTATCTAATGTCAGAATGATCAATATATAGAAAAAATTGATAATGAGTTATATAATGTCTAAATTTATTTATGGCATAGACGACAACTAAAAATTCATTTTCTGTTACTATATAATTGAGTTCAATAGCAGCAAGATTTTTGCTGATATAGAAAATAGCATAAGGCTTTTTGTACTCCTTGTGGCCAAGGATAATGCCTTTTGCTACATCGGACATGTCCACAGAGATATGAAAGGGTAACTCCCAGTTGGGTCCATGCAATACTAGTACCATTGAAAATAATTTCTTCAAATCTGTAAAAGAAATGTAACATTTATCATACCTTTTAAATTCACATTTCGCGTTAAAGCATAAAAAGGGTGCAGCAATTTGTGAATTTTTTTTTATGAACCTCTGATAGTAACCTGCATATCTAAGGAAGCTACGTACCTCCATCTGAGTACAGGGTGTAGGTAGTATGAGAATTTCCTCTATCTTCATTGGATCTACCTATATCTGAGTAACTGAAATGTGGTGTCCGAGGATTACACCCTTTGTCATCCTCATGTGACACTTGACATTACTTAAACACAGCCAAGTCACAATGCATCGTTCCAACACCTTCTCTAATGTTTGTAGCTCTTTTTCAAAGCTATCCCCATATGGGCTAAAGTCATCCATGTAAACTTCAAGTCCTTCATTTATCAGATCAAAAAAATTACTGAGTATGGCCCTCTCAAATCTAGTTGGGGCATTGCATAAGCCAAACGGTAACACTATGTAAGAAAACATACCTCATGGGCAGGTAAAGGTGGTTTTGTCTTCGTCTTCAGGGGAGATTTGGATATGATTATAGGCATTGAAGCCATCAAGAAAGGAGAAGAATTTCTTCCCTACCAGTGTATCAAGGACTTGATCAATAAATGGAAGTGAGAAGTGATCTTTGTGCATGGCCTTGTTCCATTCTTGATAATCCACACAAATGTGCCACTTCCCATTTTTCTTGGGAACAAGCAGCAGTGGAGACAGCCACTTACTATAAAAAATGGGACAAATAAAATTCACATCCAACAACTTATGTAGTTATTATTTTACGATATCTTTGAGATGTGGATTCAGTCTCCATTGAGGTTGCCGGATAGGACGAGCATCTTTTCGGTGTAGATATGATGTACACATAATTTTGAGTCTATGCCCTTCATGTTTGGATAGTCCTAAGAAAAATCCCCTTTATATTCTTGCTTAACCTAAATGAGCTTTTGCCATTGGTCACTGTCCAGATTATCATTGATATTTAAAATCTTGTCTAGTTCAATTTCAACTAGCTTGTTGTTATGAACAACAGTTGTCGGGATATGCTAATCATCATTGTCCTTCAAAGGGTCTTCCAAGGCTTCATTTTCAAGAATTGATTTTAGGATTTTACCTTTTACATTAGTCACAGTGGTTGGCTGATTAATAAAATTATTGATTACATCGTCTTCAATCTGATTCTTGAACTCAAGCACCTCTATTATTGTAAGTGGTGAACGAATACTTTCTTCCAGGTATGTGGGTGGTTGTTTCTATACTTTCCCAATGGGTGGACTTCATTGGAAGGAGGATATAAAATGATATTCTTTATAGCATCCCCCTTAGCAATGTTCATGCTACCCACACGACAACCTATGTAAGCATTAGTGATTGCCAACCAAGGTGGGCCCAAAACTAAAGGGTGCCCATCTAATTGACTTTTTGGGTTGACAACTAGAAAATCCACTGGGTACTTCCATGACTCAACGGAAACTGTAATGTCGTGTAAAGTTCCCTCTGGTCTTACCACTGAACAATTAGTGAATTCTAGCGGGGTGGTGGTTGGTTCCAGAGTTGTGATACCACGTGTCTCACAGGTTTCCACAATTAAAATGTTAATGGTTGCGCCCAAGTCAACCAGTGTGTTTGGAAAGGAGCATCCATATATTTGGACTGTAACTATGGGACTCCCTGGATCTTAATATTTTATCGGTGTTTCCCCACCCAAAAGTAAATCAGACAAGGTTCATATGACATGGATAGTTGGTGAAGCTTTTATTTTCCTCACAAGATTTTTCACACATAGTTCTTTAATTGTTTCAGCATAAATAGGAATATAACGGATGGCCTAGAGGGGAGGAAGTTTAATGGATATATTTTTAAGTTCCCCTAAGAGATCAATTTCTAGATAAACAATTGGTTTAGGTATTGTTAATATTTCATGGAATGGGGGAGAATTAATTATGAGTTTTTCAGGATCTTTTTGTTCGATTGTGTCTTCTCCCTTGTTTTATTTATGTGTTAGTCATAGTTGAAGGTGTATTTACAGGTAATGTTTCTAACTCATTTGGTGGTTTGTCTTTGTCTTCCTCATGAGTGATAATGTGTCTTGACCTCAGCCTAAGTTCACTACACTGTTTTTGTTCAGTCTCAAGGCCGGAGTTTTCATCAATTTATATCAGCTGAACCAATCTATTATTGGGGTTTGGATTTGGTTGAGCTAGTATTTGGGGACACAAAAGGGGTTTAGGATTTTTCTATAATGGATATGGGGTTGATAATGTAGGTTGAGGTTGAGGACCTGTCCCCATAGGTGAATTTCTTATCCCTAGAGGTCACTGCCAATTCGAAGACTAGCTTGAATTTTCTGAAGTACAGGCAGGCCACTGTGATGGGTATGGATTATTTTTCAATATAGGAGTAAAGGAGAATTCATCCAACCATTACCTGGAAAGGACTCAGTTGGCCAAGGTGACATAGGAAATGGTTGGGACTCCAAAGTCGAGAAAGGTGATTGACCTTGCCATGCTATTCCAGAATTTTTCTACTGATCAAATGACGAAGAAGGAAAGAACTGATATGGGCCTTGTGACATACTTGTAGGTCAGCCTTGCCACTCTCAACACTAGTTCATTAAGCACACTGGTTCTGTCTCTTCTCCTACTTCTTTAAAAACTTCTTTCAGCCATGAGAGTGATAGACACTACTCAATGGCATGGTCCTTGGTGTAGATGACACATGTTTGGACCATGTCCAATGGACACTACCATTGACTGTTCTTCTTTCAGCAGTGTGGGAAAAAAGCGGCCAAATTTTGTTCCGCTAAGGCTTGTTTCTATTTGGCCTACAGGACATCTAACTGCATCGTAAGGGTGCCCAAGATGTCTATCTTGAAGTTCTCCAGGAGGTTACCGATTTATACTCTTGTCATGCCTCCACTAGGTTGTTTGCTTCATCTACTCATAGAATCTCAACTTCCTGACATGGTGTGTGTACTACCTCGTGAACACCTTGTATCCCTTCCTCGTCAAATTTAATGTTTCTATCCATTCTTCTTTCATTCCTTTTGTTAAGATGGCTTTCAGGACTACTTTTGGTAATGGGGAGTAAGGGGATCTCTACAAATTGTATTGAAACCATTCGACATATTCCTCTAGAGTCTCACTATCCTTCACATGCATTTTAAGGCTTTTGTCTTTTAATTCCCTAGTCTTACAATAGTCCTGATGTTTTGTGAGAAAATAAGTTTTCATGTCATACCAAGAGTTAATAGTGTGTCTTCCAAAACTGATAAACCATTGCAAAGCTGCTCCTTTTAGGGTAGAAGAGAACAACTTCAATTTTTTAGGTTCAGAGGTGTAATCATATGCTCTGTATAAGACATCAAAATCAAATAATAAGGCATCCAAATCATTTATGGTCATCCCGTGAAAGGTTGGGATTTTTTGCAATGGAATAACTTTCATCGGGGCATTGGCTACTAGGTCGACTATTGGATATTACAACATTGAGGTCTGACCTTGAGGTGCCTGATTCACCATTTGGTCGAAAAAGTGCCAATATTCTTTTGGGACTTCAGGGGATGTTATCTGAGTAAGTGGAGTATTTTCAATCTGAAGTGGTTTTTCGGCACTACTCAGATATGGGATCACAGGTGATCCTAGTTCAGACAATTGTGGTTCTGCCTCAGCAACTCCACTAGTTGCACCCTCTCCTTATCTTAAATTACATGATTTTCCCTCTTCTGAAGGATTGGAATCTAAATTTTTAGTGACTTGAAAGCTCTGCTCAGATCCTCTAATTTGGCTGTGAATCTTAGCTTAGGCTGCAGATGGTGAGCCTGCTACTTGAGGGATTATGGTAGGGCTTTTTCTAGATATAGTCTACAGTCCTACTGATGCCTGAGATTCTGCTTTTCTTGTGATTTTTTTATAAAATTTGATCTTCCAAGGTTCACCGATTCCTTGGGTTTCGTGGATTTCGGTGGGGGTTCTGATCTTTTTCTACCTTTTTATTCTTAATCATTCATAAAAACCCCTATTCCTATTTAACTTCTATGCATTTGCTGAAAAGTGGGCTAATGAGCAAGAACTTTACTTCTTGGTTACACAAGTTCTTATCTCCTGTTTTTAATACCTAATTCTTTTACAACAAGAAAAATAAAAATAAATCACTTTGAAACACTCTCCCTGGCAACAATGCCAAAATGTTGGTGCACTAAGATGACTATTAAAATAAACCTTAATACCTAAATTAGTTATCAAACCAGGGTAAGTCTGTTTATTTCAAGAGTGTTCAACATTGTCTATGCAAGTGAATTCAGAGGCTAATTGAGAATGAAATGATTTAGAATCGTTGCAATAATTAATATCTAATTCTTGAAGTTCAATCCAAAGAAAATCTAAAGACAAATCTTAAAGAAATTCCAAATCTATTTTAATCTATAATCCATAGAACTGAATCTGAAAGCAAGTATGCTAAAGGAATCACTCTTAACAGATTTACTAACTAGCATCAACAATAATTCATTTAGCAAGATGGAAAGCTACAACAAATAAACAACAAGCAACTATTCAAGCTTTTAACTGAAAGAAATCAACTGTGAACTCAAGATCTCTCACAACAGTATTTCAGAAGGAACATCAATCGATTACTTAAACTAATCTGATAAATTCATCAAGGATTAACATGTAGATGTAAACATAGCAGGATCTAGAGTCTACTTCAAATGGAAAAAGGCAAATCATAATGATCAATACTCACAACAATGAGAATAATTCTAATTTCATGAGATAATAGGAATAAACAATTGCAAGAGTAAAACAACTAAGTATGGCACAAAGAAAGCAATAAATTTCCTATCGACCAGACCTAGAGTCTCCAGAAGTCACTGTGGAATGACACTCAGAATTTGATTACAAGTAAAACATGGTCTTTCTCATTAAACTTAATAATAAATATATAGCATCGTTGTAGCGAGAATACTCTTTGTCCAAAGTGAATAGTTACAATCTCCAAATTCCTAGCTAGTTGTTCTATTCTACCTATCGATTTTATATAACCTATGAGAGACAAACCGTTAGGAGCGAATCCTCAAGATCAAGAGATCCTAAGGATTTCTCTATCGATAATCAGATTTTATTACAAAATATACTCGATTCTCGTGGTCTTCCACTAGAGTTTGTGAGCAAAACATTGTTCTTTTCCTTTACTTAGTCGCTATTGTTCCATCATTTTAACAACAATCGTTCAAATCATATTCTTGCATATAAAAAAAGGAAGAACAAAATTATTATGGGAGTTGCAGGGGCGATGTTACATGGTCACGGTGTACCATTGCAATTATTGGCTAATGCATGCAACGTAGTTTTCTGTTTGTAGAACAAAAGAACTCATCAAATTATTAGGACGAGTACACCAGAAGAACCTTTTTGAGGTAATAAACTAGTTGTGGCACACTTCAGGATCTTTGGTTTATCAGTCTATTGTCACGTTACCAAGGATGCATGGAAAACGCTAGAGCCAACATTTGAGTTGGGAATATTTGTTGGGTGCACTGATAGACCTCACACCTATCGGGTGTACCTTCCATCCAACAAGATGACATTAGTTCATAGAGATGTCAGATTTTATGAAGAGAAGTCCATGAGATGTTCCCTTGAGAGGGAGATCCAATGACATGCAGATAAAGAGATTTTAGCTGAAAATAAGGAACCTCAAGATGATGTGGAGAAGCCACATGAAAAGGAGCAAAGAGTGAAAGCACCCACTCATGTAGTGACTTTCGTAAATGGAAGGAAGATCACAAGAGAGGATGACAGGTTGATGCATGATTCTAGAGAGAATGTGGGAGCACCCACATCATAGCGCAGGCAGAGGAGGTCACCAGATCAATAAATTGGCTACCTAGTTGCGATTAGTTAGACTGTATAGGTTGATCCATCATCATTCGAGGAAGTAGTGCAGCAACCAATATGGCTTGATGCCATGGTTGAGAAGTATGACTCCATTATTAGAAACAGTGTTTGGGAAGTGGTCCCAATACCAATAAACAAGTCAGTGGTGAGTTCCAAATGGATTTACAAGGTAAAGTGAGCAACATATGGGAATGTGGAGAAAAAAAAGGCCATATTTGTGGTGAGAGGATCCTCTTAGGTGGAGGGAATTGATTACGATGAGACCTTTGCTCTAGTAGCAAGGTACTCATCAATTAGACATATTCTAGCACTGCCACCATAGATGGCATGGAAGATACATCATATGGATGTGAAGACAACATTCCTCAAAAATATGATTGAGGAAGAGGTTTATACTGAGTTGCCCAAAGAGTTTGAGGACTTCAATAGAGATTTTCATGTGTGCAGACTCAAGAGAGCATTGTATGGACTAGAAAAGGAACCTTGTGCTTAGTGCACCAAAAATTACAGCTATTTCGCCAAGTTAGGTTTTACCAATAGTGAAGCAGATGTGAACATTTACCATATTGTTGTTGAAGGTAAATTTTTTATTATAGTATTATATGTCGATGATTTGGTTCTAAGAAGTGATGAGAAGCTGATAAAACATTTCAAAGAGGATCTTGCAAGATAATTCAAGATGAAGGACCCAGAGCTCATGCATTACTTTCATGGTATGCAAATGTTGAAAGGAGATGGGGAATTGTTTGTCTCTCGGGGCAAGTATGTCAATGAGATACTAAATAAGTTCCACATGGAGAGCAAGAAACACATGGAGACTCCTCTAGTATGAAATTGGAGGAAGGAAGATGCTACTTCAGGTGAAGTAGTGGAGGCTACTATTTAGAGGTAGCTTGTGGGTTCAATTATGTATTTGGTGAACACACGAACATACATACATTTTGTACTTAACGAGCTTAGTCAAGCCATCGTTAAGCCAACCAAACTTTATTTGAAGGAAATTAAACATGTGTTGAGATACCTTAGAGGAAACAGTCAATTTTGTCTTTGGCACAAACAAACCGAGGGAGTGAAGCTTCAAGGCTTCATAGATGTAGATTGGGAAGGGATTCCATCCGATAGGAAGAGCACATAAGGGGGAATCTTTAGTATTGGGTCAGAAACAATTTCTTGGTACATCAAGAAGTGGAGATTGGTTGCACTCAGTTCAGCAGAAGCAGAATACATGGCTACTAGTCAAGCAACTTCTGATGTTGTCTGGATGAGGAAGATCCTTGTTGGGTTATTTCGTCAACAGATGGATCCTACAATGACTTACTATGACAATCCGAGTTTTATCAAACTCTCTTATAATCCAGTTTTTGATGATCAATCCAAGCATATCGACATCCGATATCACCATCTAGGAGATTGTGCGCAAAGGAGAATCATGTTGCTGAAGTACATTCTTATAGAGGAGCAGGATGCAAATATTTTGACAAAGGAATTTTCAAGATGTAAATTCAAGTTTCACAGAGGAAGGATTGGGGTAGCGAATAATCCCTTTCTTATTGAGATGGAGTGTTGAAAATGCAAGAAGAAAATCCTAATTTATTTTTTTCCTTGAAATGAATTGTAATTCCACATCTCAAGACAACTTGTATTAGTTAACTAAGTTAACTTGACTTATTTGGCTCAATTAATTTGAGTTGAGGGTCTAATTTGAGTCATGTAAAGCGTCACATACTTTATAGGAGCCCAGGTTGAATTTATTTTGAATTATAATTATTTAATTCAGTCTAACTATGTTAAAGTCAGTTAAACTAGTTCCAATTGATGGTGGAATTAGTGAGAGATCTAGTAGTGGGGTGTAACATACAATAGTTGGGTGTAACCAACAGTGATCAACCGGAAATCAGAAGATTCACTCATAATTAACTCATGCATGTCATATTAGAGAAAGACTCAGTTGAGATTGGAGTTCAGGGACAATGTACTATTAATTGTATAATCATCTGACTTTTACAACTGGTTCATGAAATGAGAGGAAGGCCTATGAGGATTGTGGAATTCATATTTGTGGAATTTCTCAATTAAGTATGGGTTAATTCACTAAAGAAATGCGGAAGGAAATAGGAGCTTGGAAGATAGCGAAATTGGCTAAGTATTGGATTGAGCTTGTATGGGATGCATTGAGATAGATAGAGATAGTGCAAAGGTTGCTTGGGCTTGAGAAAAACATTGTAATCTTATCACATTTTATGATTAATGCAATATACAGATAGAAGGGGTTTTAAGCTATGGATTTCGCCAAAAAATTACTATGTTATGTGTGATTGAATTCTTTCTCTTTTATGCTTCGTGATTTCATCGATTGTTTATTGTTTCCGCTAATGAGAAGAGTATATTCAAGTCTATTGTTATAGCATATTACGATATGCAACTTGAATCTACAAGGGATTTCTACATCCGTCCTGGTACATACGTGGCTCCATTGGAATTACTCTTATACTTGAAAGATATATATATTTTTTTTCAAGTAGAGTAGGACAAAAAAAAATTTGAGAAGGGAAAAAGAAAAGAAGAGGAAAAAATAAAATATGATGTGAGAAACTTTTTTGAGGATCCTAGGATTGGTTGATTGATTGAAAATCTCCATGAGGCAGTTTGTGGGTTAGAAACAGGAGAAAAAAGAAAACAAATATGATCCTAGGTGAAAACCTCCTCTAAGGTGTTGTTGTGGCTAGAACACCCCATAATTGTTTCGCACAAAAAATGGGAACCCTTCCTCTTCAATTTTGGAAATCTTCCTTCTTTCTCAGCATGTTAGTGACTGATGATTCCTTTGTTTCCTATTATTTAGCTTTTCAACCTTTTTTTTTGGCTTATTCCTCATTATGGTCATTATAATTGTTATTTTACTTCGCAGATTATTACCCTCTACTTACCATTTTTGTGGTCCCTACTACGCATTCATGGCAACATCTTCTATGATCATAAGAAAGTGATGTGGAACCTTAGGTTGCCACATGACCTCACATTATAAATGAGACATTGTTTGTCATTTAACTACCATTTTTGTAGTCCCTACTACGCATTCATGACAATATCTTCTGATGATCACAAGAAAGTGATGTGAACCTTAGGTTGCCACATCACCTCACATTATAAATGAGACATTGTTTGTCGTTTAACTAATTGCTTGATACATTAACTGCATCAAGAAAAGATGAACAATTAGTAAATATATTATAAAGAAATCCTTTATTATATTGTAATAATTTGTATATACAAAATACTATA
>APFE031424130.1:566967-608144 GCA_000404065.3 Pinus taeda | reverse complement strand
ACTTTCAAATGTAGAAGGTGCATTGGTAAGGCCAAAAGGCATGACCAAAAATTCATAATGACACTCATGATTTCTAAATGTTGTTTTTGGAATGTATTCAATATTCATTATGATTTGATGATCTCCTAAACGAAGATCCAACTTGGTGAAGTAAATTGCTCCATGTAATTCATCCAATATTTCATCAATGACAGGAATGGAAAATTTATCTTTAATAGTAAGCTTGTTGAGCTCCCTATAATCTGGACACATGTGCCATGATCCATCCTTCTTGTTTACCAATACCACTAGAGAATTGAAAGAACTTTGACTAGGTTGAATTATATGAACCTCTAACATTTCTCCAACCATATGTTCAATCACTCTTTTGGGCATATGGATATCTGTAGGGCCTCATGTTTGGGGGAACACTTCTTGGAATCAAATGAATACCATGATCATGATCACAAATAGATGGGAGGCCTTTAGGAGTTTCAAATACCTTGAATGATTGTCCAGAACTTTTTGGAGATCTAGAGAAATAGATGATTTAGATGTGGGTACCTCTAGTGAACATAATTGTCCAATTTCACCATTCTAAATGTTGTTTTTGGAATGTATTCAATCTTCATTATGATTTGATGATCTCCTAAACGAAGATCCAACTTGGTGAAGTAAATTGCTCCATGTAATTCATCCAATATTTCATCAATGACAGGAATGGAAAATTTATCTTTAATAGTAAGCTTGTTGAGCTCCCTATAATCTGGACACATGTGCCATGATCCATCCTTCTTGTTTACCAATACCACTAGAGAATTGAAAGAACTTTGACTAGGTTGAATTATATGAACCTCTAACATTTCTCCAACCATATGTTCAATCACTCTTTTGGGCATATGGATATCTGTAGGGCCTCATGTTTGGGGGAACACTTCTTGGAATCAAATGAATACCATGATCATGATCACAAATAGATGGGAGGCCTTTAGGAGTTTCAAATACCTTGAATGATTGTCCAGAACTTTTTGGAGATCTAGAGAAATAGATGATTTAGATGTGGGTACCTCTAGTGAACATAATTGTCCAATTTCACCATTCTTTTATCTCTTAAGAAGATTTTTCATCTTGTTAGAGATGATTATCTCTCTCGGTTTCCTTGCGATACCCATAATTCAACCTCCTTTCCTTCCAAAAAAAATGTTCAAGAAAAGTTCTTGAAAATAAAAAGTTATTGTACCCAAAGAATGTAGCCATTGAACTCCTAGTACAACATCTGCACCACCCGTTGGAATGGAAAGAATTGGACTATTCGAGACATATTATCCCATAGATAGCTTGATATTATGGCACTTTCCAGAGAAATTTGTGGTTCCTCCATTTGCAACCATTACTTGACACTCTAGTGCTGGATAAATGAAGCAATTCAATTCATTGGCTATCTTACAATGAATAAAATTATGGGTACTACACGAATCAATCAAGATTGTTACCATTTTCTTCTTGATATGTCCTTCTATCCTGAGAGTTTGAGGAGTGGTAATTCCTGTCAATGCATTACAAGATATGGTCATATTCACTTCTTCTTTCTTTGGGATTGGTTCCCAGTGTATATCTTCTTTTTTTGACATTTCTTGTTTCTTGTTCCTTTTCTTGCTCCTCTTTCCCATATATGTAAATTAATCTCTTCTCAACACACTTGTGACCTTTATTGTATTTTCCATCACAATTGTAACAAAGCCCTTTTTCTCTTTTTTCTTCCAATTGTTGTGGTCCAAACATTGTAGGTGGTGAAAGGCTACGAGGAACAACACTTCCATCCTGATAGTTATGAGTGGTAGGCTTCCTTATTACCATAATTTTTCTTTCAATTTTTCTTGCCAACCTATATGCCTTCTCCAATGAATGAGGTTCCCAAAGGCAAACCTCATATTCAATGTTATCCTTGCAATTCTCTATGAAGACATCAATCCTCTACTTCTTTGGAATATAATTTAACCTTGTATTTAATTTTTGTATGTCCTCAATGTGCTTTGCTATTGAACCCTTTCGTTTGAGATTTGTCAACTAGCTAAAGAAGGTGTTGCTATGTATATCCTAATAGTGTGCTATCATTTCCTCCATGAAAATTGACCAGGTGACATGTGGTTTACGAGAAAAAAGCCCTTTATACCATAAAAATTGATTCGGTCTAAATACAAGGATGCAATACGTACCTTTTGTAATAGTTTCACATCATGTAGATCAAAATATTTCTCCATCTACAGTATCCATGTTATGGGATGCTTGCCATCAAACTTCCTCATATTGATATTTTAAATATGGTGGGTCTTTAATCGAATGTTAGATTCTATGAAATCATGATTAACATTTTTTTTTCTCATCATAAGTTTCCTCTACTACCTTTTCGTCATTAGGAGGCCTTTCTTGTAACAATTTTGTCCCACTTTCCTTCAAACCTTCCATGTCTTTCTTCAAATATTCCATGCCTTTGTTTAATTCTGCTTCCCTACCATTGATAATATGTTCCATGGCACATATAAAACTATTTATCTTAGCTTCTATTGCATTCTTCAAATCCTCCATCCAATTTTTCTTATTAGGTGTTTCTATTTTCTTGATTCAAGTCATTCTATTTTTATCTTTTAGCGACTCAATATTGAATATAATGTATCTATGAAATTTCAGATCTCCAAGGTCTGAAATTGAGACCTACATTAACCCTCTGTCTCCTCTTGGCAATTCCACTAGTCTGATCGAAATTGGATTATCCAAGAAAGAGTTATGCACAATCTCCCAGGATGATGTGCTTATATACTTTTTCAGTAGAGCGAACATCTACAAAGTGCCATGTGTTACTGTTTTGACCTTCAGACCAAAAACCAACACACAAAAAATTTCAATTTGTCCTCTTTCTATAGCTTCTTACGAAATTTAAATCTCATTCTCAGAGAGAAAGTTATGACAATTTTTCCTAAGTTTCCTGTTTGGGATGTAATTCAAGAGGCTGCAGAAACAAGCTTTACCATGATTTTTGATCAAATGAGTTTTAATTTCAAAGTCTAAACATTCGTATAAAAAAATTATATTGAAAATTCCACGATGCCCTGTTTGAGATGGAATTCTGGAGCTTGCATAAACCTTAACTTCCTCAGATCATATCTCTACATATATAGCGACACAAGATCTGAAATTCAGACCCGAGGTTGAGAACGATTTCTGCTCAAATGGGTTTTTGTTTTAACTTCTAAAACTTTGTATAAAAAAATTTATATCAAAAAATCCACGATGGCCTATTTGGAGAAGCAAAACACTAGAATCCAAACTTTTGATAGCAAATGTTATGAAACCAACTCACAAAAAGATAGAAAAGAGAGATAAAAGTCTTCGAAATAAGCCTCCTTGAGGGGGAAACCTTCTTTAAATTACACAAATGAATAATTCTTAGATGATACAAATGACAAGACCTTCTTTCTATATATAGGAGTCAAAGGAGTCATAATAAAATTAGAGCCTCCATAACAATAATACCTCAAGGGAACAACAATAACAATAGTGGGTTTCTATGGGGCAATAATAACAATATGGGGACTACATGGACACAAAAATATAATAAGGGGGTTGCACTAATAACAATAAGGGGTTAAACTAGTAGTATAGGGATGTAACAAACTTTTGAGTTGGGGCCCTAAGAAGGTGGTATCCATGTTGTTGATGAGGTCATTTTCTTGCATCAACAAAATGGTGCTAGAACAAGGGCCTTCCTTTGATAAGTAGTCGTAAGTGGAAACTTAAATATTCATTTAGATTACTAATGGCTATTGTTTCTTTTCCCATTAGCGATCATGTTTTTAGCTCATGTCAGATTATTGAAAGCATTCATCAAGAGATGGTTCATTACTTTTCTCAATTATAGTTTGATGGTGAGAGTGTATGTTTTTCCATTACCACCTTTACTCATTTATTGAAAAATGTGAACTTTTTGGAATTATTGATGATGATGAACTTTGTACACTTCTTTCTCTCACATTTTAGGGAAGGATTTGGGAACATTTCAATGTGTTAAAAACAAAGTCAATTAATTCTTGCGAACACTTTATCTAGGTATTTGTATCAGATCATCACAATTATAGTTATGAATAATTGTGCGTGGAATTTGATAACTTGACCATTCATGAAAATAAATCTGTTAGCAAATTTTCTAACATGTTCAATATATTATTCTGCTACATATTTCATCATGATGACTTACCATCAAAATTAATTTTGATTGAGAAATTTACCACTATTGTTAAAAAAATTAATGAAATAACTAATAATGAACATAAAGACAAAATTTCATTAGATTCATTTTCTGAGCACACACCTGCTTCTTTTCATTTTAACCTGGATCATCCACCCTCATCACAACTATGCGAAATTATTCCCATTAATCCTATATTAAAAACTTGTTGTCATAAAGACTTGCTGGCAAAACCAATTGATGGCCCTCTAAAGTTTGTGGATAATCATGGGTTTATGAGTTGCACTCATTCATATGTACATATAGCATATGAGTTTAAGGAACTTACTTGTTTTGTTATTTCCTGTAATGATCATATTCTCATAGGGGAAAAAGATGGTTCTTTGAAACTTTTGGGGACAACTAACTCTAATTATTTAAATCTTATATGTTCCTCAAAAGAAGTCCTTACTCGGTTATTAAAGGTAATATCACTAAATATTTAGGTTGTACATATGAGGATAAAGATTCTTATAATAGGATGTTTTCTAATTATAGATTTCCTTTGTCTTTGCTTTTATAAATTAATATGTATGTTCATTTTAAAGTTTTTGTACATAACTTAGTATTGGTTTTGAAACTTTTATTAATGGACGAAGTGTATATGTGTGCAAGTAATAAAGAACATGAAAGGTTTCATTGGAAATATGACTATACCTAGTCATTTGCCCTCATAGAATTAGAGTAGGAGTAGATTTAGCCTAGTTTAGTTTGATTTTCTTTTCTTTTAAAATAAAGCAGTTGTGGTACTTTGTGAATACGAATGTGTCTTTACAATTAACATAGTTATCATCTTGTTTATTGTGGATTCTCATTCCTCAAAATTTTATTTGATTGTCATGATTAACTTACAATGGTAAAACTCATACAATAAGATTTAAACTCGAATATAATGCTCATTTTTTTTTTAACATAATTGTATTGGTATTAGAATTAACATCTCAAATAAGGGCTTAACTAACAAAAGGATTTATTAGACAAAATATTTAAATCTTGGCATAAAATATCATCTCATACATTATGTGAATATGTCAATATTTTTAATTTTGTAAATAATCCTTGTAGTGCATTGCATAACATTTAGATTAAATAATTTCATGATCTTCGACATATGCAAATTTGGAGGAAAATGTTGCTTGTTTTTCCTATCTATATATACCATTCATGAGAAGATGTCAAGCTCTATAAGGTAAACTCATTCTTTTAAGTATGTGTACATTGATATTCATCTACTTTTAGTTTGATTTTTTTTTTGTCCTTTAGTTTTGTCTCTTATTTGTGTTGTTCTTCTCTTTCCAGGTCTTCATGGGCTTGATTTGAAGACTTGAACTCACTAGCCAATTAAATTAGTCGTAGAATAAGTTGTTGTGAAGAGAAATCATCATAATTCATTTAGGAAACTTTCCTTTTCTCCAAAATTTTTCTTATTATTTTATTGAAAGTCTTATCTCTAAAGGTTAATATTTGGGACTTATAAAGTTTTGGAGCAATATTTGTGAAATAAAGAAATAATAATGCGCTGAGGAAAAAATTTTAATTCAAAACTATGCTTTAGAATAAGAAACCTTACTAATAAAGCTCCTTACAAGATAAATATATAGTAGTCTTAAAACACATTTAATTTCATACACTTTTTATGTTATGCCCTTTATTTTGTCGGGTAAGAATTTCCTTATGCCTTATTCTATTGTTTGTTTTGTTTATTTTTTTAGCCACGTCTGATATTAATTTATTCTTCATGATCTTTGTATGACAAGATTTCATTTTCATTTTCATTTTCTAATAGAACTAGATGGGGACATTTTCTTGATGCAACATCAATGGGTGACTGAAGGACATTTTCACTCTACCAATTAAATGGGTTTTCATTTGCCTTAAAGGGAATTCTTCATTGAATTCTTAATCCTCTCACATTAACTATTTTCATTTGGAGCAACATTTATCTTTTTCAAGTGATAGGGTTCATCATCTCAAGGAGAGAACTAGGTTGAATCTAACTCAATGAATCCAACGCATCCCAAAACTTTATAATATACCCTTTGAGCTAATAGTTTGAGGTAGAGGTAAGGGAGAAAACATTTTAAAATAATTATATCCATTTCATTTCAAATCTCCTATACCATCCCATCCTTTCACTTGACTACATAAATATAGATTATAGATATATTTATTAAAAGGGTGCAATAAAAAGGGTAAAAAAGATGGGAAGTACAAGCAAACCCATGGTGGTACTAAACATGCCTGCTTGTAGGAGAGCTATGCTTGTGTAGTACCAAACCATGTTCTCCTAGGTATTGAATAGGCTAGATGGCAGTGAAGCGATGTCGAGTAAGCGAGACCATGTGTATCAATGGATGTATACATTCTCTAGCCTTCCTATTTGTGCCTCTTCTATCACTCACATGAGGTAAATTTAAAATTAAATATTTCTCTTAAAACATGTATTCATGGTTTTAGACTTGGTTTGTGCCTAGTACTTATATTTTCAAAATCTATATTGCTTGATCTATAAGTGTGGGACCCATGGGAAATCATTTAATTTTTGAAGACTTGGTGGAATTCATTAACTGGTCCTTTTGATAAATTTAAACCCATCACCTCTACAACCAAAAATAATTGATTTTGACCCTTTGTTCGAAATTTGGAAATCTTCCTTCTCTCCTAGCATGTTAGTGACTAATGATTCCTATGATTCTTATTATTTGGCTTTTGAACTTTTTTGTTTTGGCTTATTTTTCATTATGGCCATTATGATTTTTGTTTCACTTTTCAGATTGTTATCCTCTCATTGACATTTTGTTTTTCCCTATTGTGCATTCATGACAACATCTTCTAATGACCAAAAAAAATGATATCGCTCGTTAAGTTCCCACATCGCCTCACATTATACATAAGGCTTTGCTTTTCATTTAATTCATTACTTGGTACATTAATTGCGTAAAAAAGAATAGATAATTAATAAATATATTATAATTATTTAATTATAATTGTAATAATTGTATTTAAAATATTGTAACATTTATAATCTAAAAATACATATAACACAGAAATAAAATAATAAAAAATATTATATTTTTTTCATATTCATATACTAATATCTCAGTGTTTGTAAGTAGGGCGGACTCTCCGATTTACATGTCCATTATGTACCCCTCTATGGGAAGGGTAGCCAAGATTTGAACCCAAGACTTCCGGTTCGGTGAGACTTCATTTCCACAGCCCTTGCCGCTTGAGCTACCCCATGTGGACAACTAATATCAATGTTAATATAACATAACATCATAATATATATAGTAAATATAAAAGATATACATATAAAATATATTGTAAATACATGCTTCGTGAATAAAATAATATAATGAATTGTAGGTCGAGTACATATCAATAACATTATGAAGATTTTAGTTATACGAAAAATGTGGAACATGCATTTTCAACATATCCGTAGCATATGTTTGAACCTACAACAAGTAACAAGGGGCACATCCCAATTTGTCAAGATAATCTACACAACATACAACCTGGTCATCAACTTTGGAACCTCATCCTCTTCATGGGAGGCAGATGTCGCATGTTGAAAGCTTGGATACATTCTAAACAAAGGAAACTTCATTGGAGGCATATCTCGCATGTTGATCGTGGCCCTCTCTAGAAAACCAAAAGGAAGCTTGGATACATTCTAAACAAAGGAAGAACACACGCTTCTAGGAAAATATATTGGCAGCTACCAGAATAACCGAAGATGTTATACTTTCAAGTTATATGCATATTTGAGTCCCCATTGACCAGAGGGAACCAAACAAATCTACATGCAGGAGACCAACCTTCCACCATTTCCTTATGCGTTGAAAGGTACCAATATTTGAAACGTACTGAAAACATCTACTATTTATCTGAGATAATTAATATTGGTTTTCAAATTTTACCACATTGAACGCCAAGCTCTGAATACCCTTGATGACTAGATCAACTTCATCTCACTCATATTTTAGATTGATCGCACACATTAATAATAAATTCTTGTTGAAGAATTGAAATGCAAAATTGCTGGTGAAGAAAATCAGGGATGACATAAACTAGTGAATGCACAATATGTATATTGTTGTAGATTAATTGAGAATTTGTGGTTGCAAGCGTGGGGATTAGAGGCCAAAGAAATGAGATTCTATTGTATAGAATCTCTCACCTGCTCCTTTTCGTAATTCAACAAAATTTTAACAAAATCAGAACTTGGTTTGTTGTTATTCGACTGCAGACAGAAAAATTTCTTACGGAAATACTTGAAGCTTGGCGATAAGAGGTTGGATAGAAAAAGAAAAGCAAGAAGGATCCGTCATCGAAAGGAAAAATAAAACAAAATTGGAACTACCGGAGGACCCTCATACAAAATTTGGATAAGAATTTTTTTATTATAATTGGATCGTAAATGGACCCTTCAGAGGAAAATCCAGAAACCATTATTAAACAGAATTTGGAATTAAAATTTGGTTTGGGATTGGACATTATAAGAACGGGGGTTTCTAATAAAATTGGGGGGAGGGGGTTTGATAGGAGAAGATCGAAGTTACACTCTTGTGATTTGATCTTAATTCTATATACATTTTGTCCTAGTTACTAGAAATAGGACGATGTCCACCGTTTCTGGCAGAAACTTTCAGAGAAACCCAACCATACTAGAAACGCCGCCTGCAACGGCCGTTTTAGTTTTTACTGGCAAGAAACAGTTTCACGCGAAACGAAACAGTTTCTTCTCAGCGTTTCCAGATAGACTTGCGGTTAACTTTACTGCTCCTGGAAGTATCGCATTATCTTGATATTCCTCTAATATCCCACAGGGAAAAAGTCAAAACTCTTATCAGTTGTTTAAGCTATTCCATTACAAGTCCCTTCACATCTTGGCGAGCCAACTTGGCAAGTTCTGTATCAAGTTCCATTATAAATGATTTCAATGTTTGATTACACTTTAAATCGATTTTTCACAATTGGAGTGAATGGTGGTTGAACTTTTAACACCAGATCTGATTTATTTTACCGTCAATTTTTTTATACCTAGAAAATAATTTCTTCACAAATGCATTCTGAAATTGTAAAAACAGATACGCTGGTGTTTTCAACTTTTAAACAGTATAAATTTTCTCTGGAAAATTTGCTCAGAAAATCAGTCACAAATAGCCATAAAAAAA
The DNA here is from genome assembly GCA_000404065.3 of Pinus taeda. NCBI lineage: Eukaryota > Viridiplantae > Streptophyta > Pinopsida > Pinales > Pinaceae > Pinus > Pinus taeda. Next base: position 598,700 of record APFE031424130.1, on the reverse strand, counting down.
TCACAGTAAATTTGCCCCAACAATTTCTCCTTTATTAATTTTCTCCTCTCATAGGGAAAATGGCCCTTGGAAATACACAAAAATAGAAAAATTTGAACCCGGAAATTTCCAGAGGTGGAAGAATATAGGGGAAGTGAAGTGAATGAGATTCTTCTAGCATGATAACTACTTGTGAGGTATTTTAGTTTTTTTCTTAGCACAATCTTCACTCAGCTAGACCTTTTGCTTCATTGCCCCCTTCCATTCTCCAGTTTTTTCTTAGCACAATCTTCACTCAGCTAGACCTTTTGCTTCATTGTCCCCTTCCATTCTCCTACCACCTGGCAACTCTGGTATAATGGGATTTTTTTCCAGCAAACATAATGGTGGCTTCTTGTCCAGACCATCAATCTACCACACAAGACTTCATTTATGGATCTACAAAATTATCACTTCTTTCTTAAAACTAAATTAGTATTTACAATTGTTCTTTTACAATTTCATGAACAGAAACATTGCAGGTTTATGATTAATGCATTATTTATATTGTTCACTTTTAGTATGATGTTTTTTCTCTCTCCTCCTTTCTTATATGCGAAACCTCTAAACTTAGTTTCTTGTACCGTTCTCGTTTCCTGTTTCCCGTTTCCGGTAACATAGCATTTTGTGGCTAGAGAGGATGATTTTCTTTGTAATTGTAAAGAGAGTTTTTGAAGGATTGTATAAGTTATTGCAGAACATTAATTGAACATGTGTATTTTTATTGGTGATTATGTTGAGTATTCTGATTTCAATTTTTTTTTTTTTTTTTTAACATTTAGTATGTTAATGGATGATTGCACTGTTGTAATTTCCATCCCTTTATGTTAATTGATTTTTGTGAAGCTATCTTAGTGCGTGTCGATATAATTGTAGTGAAAATCCAATCATGAAATCAATGAAGCTAACTTGCAATTTACTGGTAACTAATTATGAGTGAATTGCAATATTATGTTATTTCAATTAGTAATGTGGTCATCGAACTATTTCTTGAACATAATGGTAAATCAGATATTGAATCAGTACTTTCAAAGAACCTTCTTCTCTTCTCTCCTTTCACTTAGAAAAATGAAGACTATTCTCATTTTTTTATGTTCCACTGAATTTCATTTCTTGTTTTCATCATAAACAGGATTTGTATTTGCATTTGCATTTCACAATTCATAACTCCGCTTTCTTCGAGGCAATCATATTAGAAATTTGATCAAACCCAAAAATCGATCAATTCCCTTAGATTTATCCAAAAATGTCGTTTAAATTATTTTGATCAACCAAAAAGAATTATGTATTTTTCGAATATAAATTTTGCATTAACCGTGTTTAACATAATTTGATATTTCTACGATATTTTCAACCAATCTATTATGACACTCAATGGTAGAATTAATTTCAAATTTTAACACTTGTTAACCTAATGCTTTGCACAGTTACATAATTCTATAATATAGTAATGTCATATGTATTATAATAATATATAACTTACCATATTAGTTTAATATGGTATTATATAGCATTAGATATGTTGTTATTTAATATATATTAGATAACTAAGAAAATTCAATTAGAATTATATGTTAACTAGATTAGTTGTATCATTATTAACTTCCTTACATTCTCTCAGTAGAAATCCATTTAAGAAATCCATTCAGGTACTGCACTTAGGGTATTATGTATTAGAATAAGGTACATATATTACATGGAATTGAATAACTAGTATTTGAATTAATATTAATGGATTAGTAATATATATTTTAATAATAATATTTATTTAGGAGTATCATTTTAATATTACTATTTATATTATAGAAATATTAATAATTACTCCAATATTATATTATAAATTAATACATAATTAAATATATATATATATATATAATATATATATATTATATATATATATAAGTTATTAGTTAAGTATTTGATATATAGTAACATATATAGGTATTAACATTAAATTTATATTAATATGATATAGGATATAATATTAGATGATGTATATTAGCATAGATTAGTATTTAATATAATATTAAAATTAGGATAGCATTAATATCCAATTAACATAGTATCAGTTAGGTTTACTAATTGGTGTTATCTTCACATATGACAAATAGGATTAGGTCAGATTAACACCTAATGTAGGCTAGATTAATCTTATGATAGTCTTAGGTGAGTGGGTAACTAGACCAAATAGAACCAATGATAACCATCATTTGAAACGGAAAAGGGTATGATTTAGGGTCCCGAGCAAGTTTTCTCCTCATTCTTGCTGAGGTCATCTTTTCCCATCAATAGGCACCTAGGTAGACTTGAGGTTTGAAAATTTCATTGAGGTTGTTATTAGGCCTAGAAAAAACATAAAAGATGAAAAGAATATAAAAAAATAATTTGTTTTAGGTATCTTTCTTTGATGTATACAGGTTCTCTCCAACCTACACAAGAAACAAAAATAAGTTAGCACCATAAGAAGAAGATGATTAGAAAATCAAGCATCTAGTCAAGGGCTATCAAACTTGAGTTTTTCAACTCCTTTGTCTAGATGCTCCAACAGGGCCCAGGTTTGTTCAATCCATCACTCTCATCCATTTTAAATATTCAACCATCATTCCCAAGACTTTCCCAATTATTTTTCTTGCTATCCTAAGCTTCTAAAAGAAATTTATTTGGTGCTATAGGATATATGAGAATTGCCAAAAAACACATGACATAAATTTTCTTAACCATATATCACAAGCCTACATCCATTGGATGATTTTTTTATGGGAGGATGAATAATGATAATGGTAACATTCTCAAACCATTTCAGCACATTCTAGTGTATATTTTTAAAGAAATTGGTCGTCATCACCTACAACCATTTCCCATTTTTCCCACGTCTCGTGCATACATTGACTAAGAGTTTTATGGGGAGATTGATAAGGAATATGGTAACATGTTCAAAAAAAATTAGTTGAATACAATGTATCATTTTAGATATATTCACTAAACAAGTCTACTATAGAAAAGTTATAGGCTGCTACAGGAAAGTTCCTATATTGCTACAAGAAGCTAAAGAGCAAGGGAGAAGTTTCTAAGAATGAGATTCTTATTATATTTAAGCAAAGGGGCTGATCCTTATGACTCCATAGAAGTAATAAACCTCCACAAAACCTCCAAATATTTTGACTAGTCTTCCTTTTAACCAAAAATTGCCACTTTTTCCTTCTTTTCACCTATCTAAAGAAAAAAAATGTTCTCCCATCACTGTTAGCATCCCCCTCCTGAATTATGGAAATTTTTTAAGGGATCCAACCCAGAAAGTAAGTGAATATGAGGTGCCTTTGTGGCTTCGAAAGGAAGCCTTATGGTCCTAAAGTAGTCTCCAAAATTCCTACAAACTTAGCCTACACTAGCACTAAAGAAATATAAGGAAGTTTACCACATATTCGAAGGAACATTTTGACCTTGAGAACTTACAAGACCCCATGTAGGCTGCTATAGGATCACCCATTATCCATGATTAGCATAATATAATGCATTTTTTTAGCAATTTTCTATATCAGAGTATACAATACCACGATGAAGTGTTCCAAGAATTCTCCTAAGCGACATAAGCATCCAAGACTTTAGGATCATCGAAAATAAGTCCAAGAAATGATGATTTTATGGAGCCATTGTGAGTGCTACAAGAAACTCTATTTCTTGTAGCATCCTTCAATGGCCTAACAAAACAAGCATTTACAATCATAAATTAAAGGAAAGAGACAAGGGGGGTCTTAACATCGCCAAACAATTTGAAGGACCCTAGCAATAAGAAGAAGGTTGGGTAGTAATGAAATAATCATATATCTAACAACAACCAACCATGAAAAAATAGTCTTTAAATCCATGCAACACCTGCAAACAATTTATTCAAATGCAAAGCATCAATAGTAGAAGTTCCATATGTGAGAAAGGTATGCAAATTGAACTGTTTGGATTCCATGGAACACTATGTAATTACTCTTGTGTGTTTCTAAGTATCAAGGGTCACTTCTAGGCTAAACAAAATGCCCATCTACCAAAACTCCCACAAGAGGGGACAAGAAGAGATAAAATAGGAAATTTCATGTAAAAAGGTGTTTGTTGACTTATGTGGTGAGGTTGCATGATCTCATGATCTCATAATATCATATTTTTTATTTTAACTTACAAGTGATAGATTAGACAATTGCTCTTGCATTTTGAGCTCACCTACCACGTCATATCGACAATTCAAGTTGGAGTTTCCACCTCAAATCAAGGAGAAGCAATTAAATGAGTTTTCATGCTATAAGGGAGTTTTGACTATAGGAGAGCTATTATATATAAAAAATTCTCTAAGAGAGTTGTTATATAAAAATTATGCTACAATGGTGTTGGATATTGGTTAATTAATTTCTATAGGGTATAAATAAACATAAGATAGATATTGATGGTTTTCTCCATATAGTATGAGATAAAATGGTAAATTCTGCAAGGGTGAAATGAATCGAAGTCACTAGGTTTGTCACCAAGTCATTCAACTCTTTCACTTCAGGTCATCCACCATCATTTCTCCCTCTTCAAGATGAAAGAGCTCTGTGTTAACTGTTTTCAATTCCTGAACTTCATGAGCAAAGTAAAATTCAAATATCCTGTCAAGGATGTTCATGAGAATTTGAAGGATAATATGATGTTTTGTGGCCAAGAATCCAGAAACCACTCCTACAATAGAAATTTGAGGATACCATTATCAAATATTTTCAGATCTTCTATAGGAAACTCTATTTCCTATAGCATCCCCTGTTCACCACCAATCCAATTGATTTTTCCTTTGAAGGGAGTTTGGACAAGGGATGGAAGGTATACTTTCCAAGAGGAACACTTAGTACAATTTGTGGGAGGCATAAGCCATACATAAAATTTTATGGGGAATAAAATTTGTCATAAAATTCAAACTCTAGATAGACCATAAAACCCAAAAATTGACAACATGGGTGGAAGTTTTAATAGATGGAATCTGACCAACACTAATAATGTCCATCAAAACCCTGGGGAACTTACCATTTTCCAAAATTATCCTTTGAAAAATGAAGCGGTACTGCATTAGAATTTTTAATCAACCTACAAAATCTTAGCGATGAAGAGTTTTCTATACTAAAAAATAAAATTCGAGATCCATTTCAATGAAAATGGCATAAGCATGATCACTACCTTTTATTAGGCAATGAGTGCCAAGAAATCCTTCTTTTTACAAGAAGTCAACACATGATGATATAGAATTATATATAGGGTGCTATATGATATTGTGCACAGTGCTACAAGATTTTATATAGGGTGCTACAAGATATTACACAGAGTTCTATATGAAGAATACAAAGAGATATAGGTTGTTAAATCTTCCTATAGATTAAAAGAACAAAAGAAATGATTAGGATACAGGGTAGTAGAGTAGAAAAAGAATTATATATGGAAACCAACACAGCACGAAATGGGTCAACATACGGAGAAGGAAATAAGGCAACCAATGACCCCACAACAATAGAGGAAAGTGGAGCATAGTGGGAATGAAAATGATCGAGTTTCTCATATGATGTGGGCCTCTAAATTATATCTATCTATCTATATATATATATATATATATATATATAATATATATATATATATTATATATATATATATATATATATATATATATATATATATATTATATATATAATATATATATATTTGATATGAATTACTAGACACATAAAACATCTATCAAACCCCCTTACTTGCAAATTATAGAGTTAATTCATAGGTTTAATGGGTCCTCCTTCGAAATTTTATTTTCCCTTCCTTATTTATGTGCCTAGTATTATTTATTTTGTAGAATATTGAGTAAATTATGAATTTTATTGATTGAGAAAATATAGTGATGTGTTCCCTACTACAAGGGAATCCAGAACTCAATATTTAATGAAGAGTATTATTGTTGGGAACCATATCCACTTTTTGAGGGATTTTGGATGGGAAAATTGCCTCCTTTCAAGATGGATGATTCCCCATCAATTAGTATAAGTACCAATTTATATTAGCCTCTAATGGCATGGATTTTTTAGTCTTCTTGTGGAGAAAATTTGTTATTTAGCATTCCTACTTTCATTTCCAACAAGGATGTACTTGAATTTATTCTAATAATGAAGTTTAGTTTCAGTTTTAGATTCTGAGGCTCGATTCCCTTAATAAGACTCTTAATATCCTTGGGATTGTCAATCTTAGGAGCCTTAGAGAACTTCTATACATTTTTTTTTATCTTATTTGCATTTCTTGTTCACTTGCATTTCCTATTTCGACACTTAGTATTCATGCTTCATTTGTTGTAAGTTATATTAGTTAAATCATTGAAGTGGATTTGAAAGTAATTTATATAGTTAAAATTATGGTGCATATTTAGAATAACTCTACAAAGGCATATTTATTATTGAGCTATTCCAATTAATTTACTAGTTCATAGTTCTGAAATTTATGATTTTAGTAATAAATTTCTGTTCACTTTTAGCACATGTTAATGGGCCTATGTCAAATTTATTCCACTTGGATTGAAGTATAGAAAAATACAATTAATAAAAAAATCACCACATAGAATTTTCACATGATTAGTTTAGGCATTTTGGTACCTATATCAGCTTTGTAGTTCACTACTATGAAATTTCTCATTTTTAGTAGTAAATATCTACTAAATTTTAGCATGTGCTAATAAAGCACATTCAAGTTTATTCCACTTGGGTTGAAGCATAAAACCATTAAAAATAATAAAAAAATTCAACCACAAAGTGTTTTCATTTGATTTTCTTATGCATTTAGCGTGTTAACTCGAGAAGCAAGCTTGTTGGAAGTTTCATGTAGCAATCCTATAACAAAAGCAATTTTCTTATAGCAGTTTGCTTCCAAGCTCTTTCCTTGCACAGATTCACTCCAAATACATGATAGAAGTATATTTATGTCTTATAACAGCCCATGAATTCGTGTAAATCAATTTTGTTGAGATTAGGATTAGTTAGGTCAATATTTTGCTTCTTGAATGTCAATTTTTGTAGCTAGTCTATATTTCCTTTGCACAATTTACTTCAAGAAAAGTATGATTTATTTCATACAAGAGTAATCTAGGGTTTTCCTTTCCTACAAAGTAGAATATATTCCCTTTTATGTCATTCCTTTTCAAATAACATAGATTGGATTTTCTTTGTTGTCACTAGCTTATGTGTGGTTTTCTTTCTTGAAAATATAATATATTTCCTTTATGTCATTTACTTTCCAACAAAAGTAGTCTACATTTTCTTATTTCTATTTACCTTATGCAACTTAAGATTGGTAGCTTACCTAGATGTTTCGTCATTTAAATTTTATTCTTTTCCTTCTTTCACCCACATCAAGCGAAGTCAAATTATGAAGAGGAAGGTGTTTGCTACACATAGAATGTCAGCCCCTCTTAAGTTTGTATGAACCCTTGGTTGATAATTAAAGTTGATAACCTCCGGACTTGCAATATTCTTGCTACAATTCTTGGGCTTGTCATGGGGACTACTATTACATATCTAATGGGGAAGGTGAAGTTGTGGGGGGCTAAGACGGAGGATTTGCTAGTTGGTCACATCACTAATAGTATCATCATGTGGGGAGAAATGAAGGAATATTTTTACATGTATTTTGGACCATGCATCAATCTCATATTGCAAGGAATAAGCTAAGGGGTGTAAATAAAACATAAGGCATTCGAGCATACATTAAGGTGTTTTTTCAATATCATTTTGGAGATCAAGGATATGTCAGATGAGGTTCAATTTTCTATTTTTATCGTTGGATTGCATCCATGTGCATAAACTAAGTTGAGAAGGAGGAATGTGTAGACTCTTGTAATAACTATAATTGTATTAGATAATCTATTATATTTATAAGGTGATGGGAATAAATAATATAAGGAGTAGGGTGGTGAAAAGGGACAAAAGAAGAATGATAAAGGAAAAAGGAACTCTTCAAATGAGGATGGACAGAAACATGCTATTACAATGAAAGAGATGAAGCCTCTTACATGTTGTATATGTAAAAAGGATCATTTGGAAAATAATTGTTTGTTGAGGTAGAAGTTAGTAACTTAACAGAAATGAGATAAGCCATCTATGTGAGTGATGCAAATTTTGTGGCTAACTTCTACCAACAAAGTTATCCTTAAACATGATAAGAACTAAAGTTAACTAAACTTTGTGAGCATAGACATTGATGGAAGTTATTTGATCGGTATGGTGGGTAGTGGTGCAACTCACACTATATGTCAGCGAATGTGGTGACGTGTCAAGTTTTATAAATTATTTCAATTCACATGTCCTTTAAAGTAGAAAAGTACGAGTATAGACAAGTACTTGAAATAGTCAAGGATGTTCAAGTTCACATAGGAGACTAGTATGGGCATCTTGATTTCGTAATTATTCATTGAATGATTATTATGAGGTATTGGGATAGGAGATTTGGTTGTAGTAGTTCCTCATCTATAGATACTTTTCATCCCGTCGAGATTGAATCCAGTGGTAATATGGACATTCAAGGTGCACATCTATGCAGATGTTATGGTGCCATCTATTTGTGTGGAGGATATATAGTAAAGCATTGAGGCACATACGGTATTAGGTAGTGTGGAGTAGATGTTGTTGCAACATGAAAATATTATGTACTTTTTATGGATATGGTTTTAAGCTTATAAGTCATGGACACATGTAATAGTCGAGGATGATCATGGTTGTAATGGGACATGATTACCAGATGATGATGATGATGATGGTGTTGATGAATATTGCGATGATTTTCTTAATGATTACGATGGTGTGAGGATAAAATGGAGGATTACATTAGCATTAAAAGATGATGGATAAGGAGATAGACCTTGGTATAAAAAAATTAGTAGGGAATGTTCCTCTAGGTAGACATTAGATTTGGATATATGGCCTTGGGATCCATAGTTGGAGCCTCATCTTGAGGAGAGAAAGGGTAGGATTGGATCGTAACCTCCTTTACTAAAATACATTTCAAATAAGTATTGAGGCATAATCTCAGTTTTGAGAGAGACTTTTCCAAGATCATAAATAATTTTTTTAAGTGTATGATATGTATCTTCAAGAGTCAGGGGAGTAGAGAAAAGTCTTAAGAGAGGTAGTCCTTAAGGCAGCTCTACCTCATATTCTAACCAAGCTATTTGGAGATGGGATCATGGCCAACTTCTCAAGGTGCCGAGTCTTAGATGTGGGATACTTCCTTAAGGGTATTTTCCTAATGGCTAGTGATGATGAGTTTATGTTCATATGAATTTAAATTTCCAGGGTGTATGCACGTGTATGGGATGACATGTATTCTTTTGTTTTCTACATGATGATTATATTAGCTACCTGATTAGCTAGAGGCATAAGGGGATTAAACGCATGGTATTCATAGAGGAGTGTCAACACTAGTAGATGATGTGAAGTGTCCTAGAGATGAGTAACTTTCCTTTTATGTATTCATGCCTTGGTGATGGATGAGTTGCCAATGGGTTCATTTTCCAGGATGACAACATTTTATCAATGGAGGAGGATGAAAAAACCTCATGATGACCACATATGTGTACCTCAACTACAACCCAATCTGAGAGTGTGGTAGCATGCCCATCATACTATTTATGGTGTTAGTTGTAATGTTAGAGGAAAATCACAATTTCCACCCATGATGAAATAATATTGGAAGATTTTGTGCCTTGTCGAGGTGAGAAAACTTAGGTGCCTCTTGTACATGATGGAACATGAGCATGTGCACCAAGAGTGTGAGTCGCACTAGGCATTCTTGCACTTACACTTGAGATGGGATCAAGATGTGAGATAGATTGAGACATGCCTGAGGCATTAGATGAGACAATGACATGACATGAGCATGGCATGATGGGAGGAAAGATGCTACAATGGATTGAGGAAGAGGGAGAGATGTGGATCGTGGCATTTGAACTGCATGCTATAACTCATAAAGCATGATAGCACAAAGAGATGATGGAATGACGAGTCGACCGAGTTGGCATATTATATGACCCATAGGTTAGCTTGGTGGTGCTACCCATGACCACTTTCTTACAAAATATGTGGAGGTTTTATCATATATTAGAATGGAAGGGTTAGGTCAAGGCTCAACCTAGAGTCATAACCCTTCACCTTCCACCTCCCACCCTTTGGAGTGGGTATTTATACATGGAGTTTTTTGTTTCGAGGAGCTTAACATGAACACTTCCACAATAAAATTATTACATCAAACTACAAATTGCATTGTGTATTGAGGGATGAGTATGAGGTCCTTCTTGAGATGAAGACTAATTGTGACTAGTTTGTGAATCTTGAAGATATGTTGCAGGCTTGTCATTTGTGCAGTTGAATTCAAAGAGGAGACAAGACGTTGTAGACCAAGTACATCTTATTTGTTGCATCACAAACCCTAAAGTGGAGTCATTTAGGTGGGTTTACCTGAGTGGGTATTCACACTTTTCTTTGGTTATATTGTGAATCCATTCTTGGGTATAGGTTGAAGCATTTCACATACATTGTTTTGTATTGTGGCGTGGCTTCAAAATCAATATTCAGGTATTCAGAATGTGGTGACACTCAGTATTACAACTATAATGTTGCATCTCTGAAGTATCTAAGAATTAATTATCAACTTAAGCTTCATAAAAAAAAATAGAGGGGTTGACACTATCTATGCAATAGAGACTATATCTTTCATTTTATAATCTTCATGTAGGTGAGATGTGTTGTAGTGTAGCTTAAACAATGTGAACTATCAAATGAGAACTGTAAACTCAAAACCATAACTCTAGAAAAAAAACCCTAAAAAATATGAAAAACAACATGAAAACAAAAAATGTTGATCTTGGAATAACGTTTTAATGTTTTGGGGTAAATTTTCAACATTTGTTAAAAATGGAAGTAAAAGCCAATAAAAATAAAAAAAAATTGTGCAAAAAACACCATAAAAAAATTGTTGATGTTGTAATAATGTCTTATTTTTTTTAGGTAAATTTTCAACTTTTTTTAGCAATGGCATTGAGGATAAAATATTGACTTTGAAAAACCTTAAAATTCCAATAATTTTGAGGCATGACATTAAAGATGAAACATCACATCTTTCAAAAGCCTTAAAATTCGATTAATTTTCGGCCATGGTGTTAAAGAAAAAATATTTATAATTATTTTCAACCATAATATTAAATATAAAATATTATGACTTAGAAAAACCTTAAAATGTTGACAAATTTTCAACCATAGAATTAAAACCAAAGATCATGACTAGGAAAACCTTAAGTTTTCAACATATTTCAACCATGGTATTATGGAAAAATGTTATAGCTAAAAACACTTTAAAGTTAAACAGCTGAATGAAAGAGTCATTATGCCAAGACTAATCTCTTTTTTAAATTCTAAAAGTATAAGAACAAAAAAATATTAGCCAAAACAACTTGAAACATTGCAATAAAAATTTAAAAGTCAACGAACAAATCAACACACAGTGTTAATGAAACCTAAAAACAAACTGTGAAATTAACACATTGTGGGATTAGGCTCCATCTACTATAACGAAAACTTTAAAATCTATTATCAAATTGACACAGTGGGATTTAGTTGCTAGTTGAGGATCAACAAGGACCCTGCAGGGAAAAAATTAAATAAAGCAAATAATAATATATATAAAAATAAGTAAAAATGAAAAATACAAAGAAAACACAAACTAAAAATTGAAAAAAGTTAAAAACAGAACCCAAAAAATCAAAAAAAGTTTAAACAATAATAAGAAATAAAAAATAATATAAACATAAAAAAAATTAAAAACATGAATAAAAAAAAAAAATTAGAAAAAGGAAAAGAAAAAAAAACATAATTTTAAAGAAAAAATAGCAAAATAAATAAAAAATATATTAAAAACACAAAAAAAATTTAAAAAACTGACAATAAACAAAATATTTAAAAAAAGAAAAAAAATCAAACATAAAGTATATAAAAAGAAAAATTAGCTTAAAAAATAAAAATAGAATAAAGAAATCAATATATATTTTAAAAATAAAAAGAAATGAAAATAGAAAAAAAAAAAAAAAATTAATTTAAGAAGAAGGTAAAAAATAAACAAAAACAATATCAATATTTAATAATTAAATAATAAAAAAAATAAAACATAGAAGTAAAAAAAAATAAAATATACTTAAAAACATAAAAAAATAAAATTAAAACAAATAGAAAAAATAAATTAATTAAACCTAACTAAAAAATAAAAAATTAAAAGATATATATATATATTAAAAATCGCACACCCATCACGTAGCTTCCTCCTTGACCACCCCTGTGGCCCAATGGGCCCTGGGGTGTCAGTTTGATTTTGGGAATGAGACAGCCAACCCGAGGGCTTGTTTGGCCACATGGATAGGCGAGTAGCCAACTTCGAGTTGGGTTGTAGTGGTAGGCAGGGACGCAATTGCGAATTTGGCCGCGAGGAGGCCGATTTTGAATTTTATGTTTTTTAAATGACTTTTTTTAATTAATTTTTTGGTATATATTTTAGTGTTTTATTGCTTTTTTAGTTTTTAATTCAACTTTTTCTTCTTTTGAATATTTTTTATTTATTTTAATTTAGTTATTTGTAATTGGTTTATATGTTTTTAAATATTTTTTTCCAATTTAAATGTTTTATATTTTTTGTAAAAATAGTTTTAATATTTTAATTTTTTTAATTTCGATACTTAATTCTATTTTTAAGTTTAATATTTAAAAGATTTGTTTTCCTTTTTGAATTTTATTTTTTTAAATTCCATGTTTTATTTTTATTTTTTTACAATATTTTTATCATTTTTACATAAAATTTTATGTGAACCATTTGTTTTTGAAACAAAAAAAATTGTCAAATGTCATAAAATTCATAAAAATTTCATAAAATTTGTTATTTTTTCCAAATTTTTTTATTCAAGTTTTTCATTAAAAAAACCATATATTTAACATGTTATTTTTAGCGAAAAGGTCCTTGAATAAATATTTTTTAATTATATCTATATGAAAAATGTATATTTTCTGTCTTGTACAATTATTATTTGGAGTGCCAATCTATTTATGTGTATAAAAGTATTAATTAATATATATAAATATATGAAAAATCTTAAGCTCACATATTAATGTTATTATTTTATTTCTTTATTTTTCCAAAAAAATAAAAAAATTTAACTATTAAAAATCATTGTAAAGAAAAACAAAAAACACAAAGTTTGGAAAACCCTTAAAAGATAGACATCTTACGATGAAAAACAAGAAAAGGATTAAGACAAATTGAAAAATGGTTAAATGATAAAAAAAAAAAATTGTGCATACTTAGGTCATAAGAAAATTTAAAATGACAAAAACATGCCTTAGAAAACATGTTTATGTTTTTCAAAATCCACATGAAAATCACCAAAATTAAAAAAAGAATTCACCCTTAATGCATTAGAAAATTTAATGTGTCAAAAATAAGCCCTCTAACAAAAGGGGGTTGATGTTGCATGAACACTTTTCAAAATCGGCATGAAAATCACTAACATTTAAATAAAATGTTCATACTTTATAGATAAGAAAATTTGACATGTAAAAAATATGCTTGAAAAAAGGTGTTTTTTGAATCAACACTTTTCAAAATCGGATGACTTTTTTCTACCTAAAAAAGCCAAGTGTTCGATACAGTTTCCATTTGATAGTTTACATTGTTTTTAGATGAACAAAATCCTAGTTGAGTTTCCAAGCTAACTATGCTATAGGAAGGTGAAATTGTAGAAAAAACTTGCAAAAATGAAATGGTATACACTTATACTGATTATAGGAATCATAAAGCACACTTTTCTTCAAAGTAATGGAATGGGAAAAAAACCTAAAATCTATATTGTAAAAGCTAAGAACAACATTCATAAAGCATAGAGTAAAAGCTTATAAAGGCAAATTCTTGAGATGTCTACTCTTCCATTCAATACCTTGAACATCTCAAACATGTTCCAATATGTTAAGGAAACTTGATTAGAAGTTTATTATTGAACTTGATGTTGGCACCTTTAGTTTCCAGCTCATATTATATCTCACAATGCAACTAACAAAACCTCCACTAGGTGCTATCCCTTTCTATCATGCCTAAAAAATAGGCAAGGTCTCACGTGAAGCACACATGGTTGGTTGCAAGAACTAGGCTTCTGCAACTATAAGGGGAATGGGAATCTAATCTAGGCTACCATTCTACCACACCTAAACACTAGTTTACATACGAACCTAGCTTCTAGGTACTCGAGGAAAATGTGAAACATCATCAACAATAAGAATTTTAAAACAAACAGGTATGTTGATTAGCCTTGGCAAGGAAATACATCCATTGAACCATTTATATGATAGATAAAAAAAACTCATAACAAAATCATCATCAAAAGACATAACAATAGACATCTAGAACTACAACCATTATTATCATTACCGAAAAGAATACCAGATGCAATACATACATCCTTATCACAACACACCTTCTCCGTTCACCAATGTAAATTTAACAACACAACATTAGAATGCAGAGAAATACACCCTCTAACATAGTTAGTGAATCTCTTAGGTACTAACACCAACACCTTCATCTTTTGGCAATATATATGTAATCAAATGGATAAAATACCATGGGAAGTACCTACATAAAAAGATACCATGGATATATAGATTGCCAATGCTAAACAATAACAAATCAAAACATTGACATTGATTCTGTATAACTTAGTAACTCTTTCCTAGTTGCTTATTTCCTTCTTCACTATTGTGGATTGTGCAGTTCTCAATTATATAATGACATTTTGCACTCTTCCATATCTTCCTGATGTTCTAACTCAATGTTTATACTCCTTCTATGTCTGCACACACACCAAAAACTAATCTAGAACTTTCTTGCAACAAGCCCAAAACATACACCCATGGATTTTCCTGAGTCACTCATCCAGTCATCACTGAAGGGATTTTCTTCTTGATTGAATCTCTTAATGCGTTGAAGGATTTGCACATATCATCAGCTAACTGATGCATCTAAGTAGACTACGTTTGGATTTGGATAGAGAATTGTAAGGACATGTATTAAAAGGTCACCCAATTCTTTGTGTCAACAACAATGGTCGTAATATCTTGTTGGATAGCCCTAGTGGAATTCATAACTTAAAGTGCTTCATCCTCTAACCCCTCTACATGTTCTTCAAGCTCCTACTAGGTGGTTTTTATTTCTTAACCTCTTGATCCAAGTCCAATTTGTATGCTATAGTAGTCATTTGGTGATCGATGAGAAATTGAATCAGACTAGTAAGAGGTTGCATCATTTTCTCATATATATTGTCAACCTGATGATAAATGTATTTAAATCTTGATATTGCACAATGTTAGTCCTTAAGGCCACAATTTTTTGCATATAGAGGTTGAAATTGATGATGGAATTGTTGTAGCCATGTGTAACATGTAAATACCTTCTTAGCTTTTGTGTGATGTTGTTGTTCCTTAGGAGGTGTAGGTGGCCATTACTGTATTCTTAGATGCTTGAAATGGTCTTTGAATGTTTGTGCCACTTCATAAATATTTATAAACTAGAATTTTCCTTGGGTATCTTCCTGTAGAGACTCTCTCAGATCTTCTTATACACAATTTCAACAATTGTACACAATTCCATCTCACTATCCACAGCCCTTTCTTTCCTCTACTAGATTTTCTTTCTCATATTGGTATACTTGGTAGGTAGCAATGGATTGCACTAACTCTAAGTTGGTAGTTGAATCACATGATTGTAATGCGGTAGCAATGCTATCCGGCAACTAGTGTAAACTATCCAAAGACAACTGAGAAGAAATTAAATTTCTATGTGGTAAACTTATTACCTATTGTGACATGGCTTCAACAAGATACTTTATTGCTTGAGGGGAGACTTGCAACACTTTACATTCCCCATACGTAGTGAACCTATTCATGTGTAATTCTAAAATACCATACATGCTTTAGACCTTGGCTTGGTCCATAGCCTCAATAGTACTTTCTTTTACAATTAGCCCTTTACTGGCTTCCAATAGTTACCACAAGTGATCCATCTTGTCCAATATGCATTACTAATCCTCATAAAATTTCTTGAGAATATCCTTTTTCTACTCATCCACTCTACTTAATTATTCCTAATTTTTTCCTATAGATATTTAATAATTTGCTCAATATCATCTTCAAACATTGACGTGACTTGAGGGATATGATTTGCCTTAAGCTTATTCCTGGAACGAGATGTAGCTTGCTTGATGCTTGTTCCAATAGTTCTTCTCACCCCTATTACCATTAGGGCTTGATATTTTTCATATTCTATTTAGACAGATGGAATCACAACCCATTTTGGTTCCTAACTTTGCCTCTATTTTATCTCCCCTTACTATTGTTGTTCCTCCCAACCTTTGTTGCTTTCTAGGTTTTCCATGTTCAACTCCACCTCAACTGGTTGCTTCCATTCCTCATCCCATGAGTTAACATGCATTTGAACATATTCAACTATTATTTTGAAATGACATGCCTCCCATTATTGATGGGGATCTCTCTTAGCCTGAATATATAGGTGTTGGGGGTCATTCTTAAGATGATACAATTTTCCATATCTTTGAACCACTTTAGCAAGCATGTGTGAGGTCTGGTTTATTTCCTGAAAGAGAAATTATTGATAAAGAAAGAAAAAAAATAATATATATCTTCTTGGTAAGGATCGAAGTCACCCATAGGTGTTGAAAGTGAGTGGCTACAATAGGGAGTAGAGTGTTTTCCACTATTTGCAAATCCTCAGGCATGTCCCAATCTCGAAAAGCAATGAGAATGAGTAGCCAATAATAATGAAACCACACACATGTATCCTATGCATCATAATAATATTCTAAAAGTTAGTTGAGTATTAAAGTTTTCCAATTGATCTGTATTCCCATTAAGCACTTGGCCACAACAATAATAGGGCATGTTGGCACTTCTATCTTTTCAACATTTTATGAGTAGCTTACAAGGAAATACCTGTGAAGAAAGTCGAACACGAAGATCATTTATTTGCAATAGAGTGAACTCTCATTTACCTCTTTTCATTCCATTTGTGAAATAAATATGCTCTAATAGTTTTAAATTTTTCCTGAGGTAGTGTCTAGTCGTCCTCACCTACCATGTGAAAACTGGTGATCTCCCCAATTACTTATGAGGTAAGCTCAATGGCATGTCCCAACCATAAATAACCATCATGCACACAACTAAACAAGGACTTTACAAAAAAATTAATTTCATTTCTATGTCTAAAGTGAGGGATTTCTTTTAAGTTTAAAATACCATCTCACACCAACCCCAAGGCCCATTTCTCTATTTTGAGAAAAACCATAACAAGGTTTGTCTCCTTTAATTGCTATAGGTAATCTTGTACATCCAAAAACAAATTTTTTTCTGTAATGTATTGATTAGAATGATTGAGTCTTCTAAGGTGACCCATCATGTTCCCTAGGATCAAAACAACTTTGGGAATCTTCGGTACAATGATACCCTTCGAAGTAGAATGTACATTCTTCCTGGACTAAACCCGGTAGGCTATGTTGATGAGTTGTTTCCTTTAGTTTTTTTTCTTTCTTCCATGCTTTGTATATCCGTGTGAGATTCTTCCACCACTTGAACCCACTCTTACATCATCTCCAGTTGTAGAGGAATGAAGGGGTTCTTAGTCCATGACCTATGCATTGATGAATTTCCCATGACCCAGCTCATATTATTAACATGTGCCTATTATCTATAATCATAGCAAATTCCCTTGAGAACTAGACGAAATCGAGTACTCTAATTATTTTCTTCTAGTCTAGCCTTAGACTTCCAACCTGTCACCCAAAAATTATAAGACTATTGGGAATAATGTAACCCCCACTTCTATGCATTTATAGTGTTCTTGCCCAAGAATTGTATCCTAAGGTATTTATGACAAAATATTTTTCTATAACTCCTCCATAAGAATTTATTTCCTTAATACACAATCCATCCTTGCAAACATATTATTAATAATCAATCTAGACAAATTCTATTACCTTGATCCATTAACATATCCCTTGACAGTTGAGGAGGCATCCCTTCACACTAGACCAGTTGGTTATATTTTTTGGCATGACCAACAAACACATTTATTTATTAATATAATACTTTTAGAAAAAAATTACTAACTTTGTCATAGTATACCAACCCTCAACACTGAGTGCTACTTATTCTTGGGAAACATCTTTACAAAGTATAGAAAAAATTCCTCTCCTATGACATCGTTAAATCCTTACACTAATCTATTTAATATGAAATCGTTACAACATTCCTGAGAAATACCTACATAAGGAAGGTGAGTCCGAAATAATTTCCCTTAGTAGACTGATTATGCCCATTTCCCTGAAATATTAATGTCAAACTAACATACTTACAATTTATACTTTTCATCATATTGTCACCCTTCATGTTATTTTGAATATTGCGCACTATTTCGTATGCCAAATACAAGAATATAGGTTGATGTCCATCCTGATTTTTAGTTATCAATTTCTCCATTTCCTTTTCAATGTGCTTCAATAGAACATCCTCATCTATAGAATTAGGAAAGGCCTCAAAATTTTGGATGATCTCCTATGTAGGTACCTACTCACTGCGAAGACTTTGTGGTTTAGATCCAATCTGACTTACTCAATTAGCGAATCGTCCATACCTTCTAGTAGCATTAGAGGAAATTTCAACCTAAAAGTGCCCATAAAATTTTCATGTACATAATATGTAAAACAATCAAAATCCTTTAAATTTAAAAAGAGATACATGTAAATATTTTAGAGGGAAAAAAACTACTTTTAATTGTATTTTTGGCTTATTATTAATAATTTGGAAACCATAGGTTTCTTTTCTAATAAAGAAATATCCCAATAATTCTAACTAAGATATCCAAGAGGCACAAAGTGTATTCTAGACTAAATTAGGGTCAGAGCTATGAATAGTGTGCATAAATGAAATTCCGCTCACTATATGCATGTTGGTGAAGAGATCATACATTAATAATTTTTTACTATAATAAGAAGGTCAATGAAACTAACACCCAAAAGTACATCTAGTGTAAATACTTGATGAGAGTGAAAAAGAAGCTCCTAGTGCCTCTCAATTAATAGTAGAAAGACAATATCAAATACAAGCCCCATGGCACATTATTAAGTTCACTCAAATTCCAATGTGTCAATTATTGTAACTCAAAGTATTCAACCTCAAACTCCATAACCTGGAGGTGCATGTCGACCCAAATACAGATGGGTTTCTCACAAACATGGGCCTTTTAAAATCTATAGCAAGAGAAAGATGCTTCCAGTAGAACGATTGTAGATCTTAAGAATGTACTTCTTGTGGAAATTGATAAGATTAAAATGATTTGTCTGGTTATACTATATATAAACAAAGTATACATGCTATGAGGAAAGAAATGACAAGCAAATTAAATATGGTGGTTGAAATAGAGCAATTCATAGTAGCCTAATGACTAACAAGAAGTGTACACTAGATTTGGAGCATGACTTGTCTGAATTAATTAAAATAAAATTTGCAAACCAAATTTTTTCTCATTAATACAACTTATGATGATCTAAGGAACTTATTATAGTAGTAAATTAATACACACACCAAGTAAGGTTTGACATATAAAATATCTAGCTGATGACGAGAGAGAGGATAACAAACCATGCAACAATGCATTGTCAAATTAATAGGATGATTACACTACATTGATGGCTAATTGGTAATGGTAATTAGTATTGTTGTGCACAAAGATAATTGGCATCTAGAAATCCATTCAACTCAATTCACAATCGTACAATCTAGGATGCATATTTAGTACCACTATTTCCTACCAAGCAATATTGGGGCAGTCTACCTGTCACATTGCATTGATAGTGTTCTTTGGTTTTGAATATGGAAACATAAAAATTGTTGCATAAACGATGCAGGAATTCATGTGAATGAATTTTATATTTGGTAAACGAGTTATATTCTCTTGTCTTCCTAGGGTGATTTAATGTTTAAGGTGAGGTGTCAACATGTAAATGACGCAAGTTCACACCCTGGTTCAAATAGTGCCTAAAAACTTGGAGGCTGGGGAATTAAGAACATTGTAATCTTCACTTCTGATTCATGTATAGTTGTATGTAAATGCATAGTGATTGTTCAATTAGTTTTAGATATACACTTAATTACTCATGTGAAACAAGGTGTTGGGAGTAGTGTTAAAGAAAAATGGAGAAAACAGCAATCATATGGTATAACTGGGTTATGGGTGGTGTATTTTTTGTACCAAAAAATTATTTTCTTGGCTAAAGACAAGGTTAAGGTTGTTATTAAATTTAAAATATAACATTTAAAGTCATACTATATTAGCTATCAAAATCCTACTTTATGATTGGGGGAAGGTCATATATCGATGTTATTAGAGCTTGTGTAGTGACAGATTCAATCCAAAAGCTAAAAGTTATTAGTGTTGTAAAGTTGTATTACGCATAATTACCTCTATGCTATCATTTTGCTGAAAATGTTCCTATAACCACAAGATACATGAAAACGATTAGCTAAATAAAATCACATGAATAATTTTACATAAAGAAAATTGATTATGATCTGGTTGAAGAAGTTGAACAGGTCCATGAATTCCTTATTCTCCAATCAACAAACCAAACATGGTTTGATTAGAATTACCTAAAGGTAGTGCAAATAAATAGAGGAATGTTTGACATTGACTTCATGTTATGTTAATTATACTAACATTGTTTGAAATAATGTGGATAAGGTACATGTTATGCATGTGATGTTGTGGACATTTGGTATTTTGTACACATCATACAGGTGGTACTGTGTACATGTGGTACATATGGTACTCGTGTGGATGAAGGTATTGCATGAGGTTGGATGACTTGTATAGTTCTATGTGTGTGATGCATACTATGTGTATGTGCACATGGTTGAGGAGAAGTCATTGGGTGGTTCTCTGCTGTGGCAACCGATCCAGAGTGTGTGTAGAATAATGACATAAGTGGAAGTTGAGGAATGATTAAAGGATAAGTATTAGTGTTTTATTTCGGTTTACTATGCATATGACTTATCATTCTTGTCTATGAATATTACATGTGTTCTTTGATTGGGTTTATAATGATTACATGTGATTTATTGTTTTGATGGTTATGTCTTGAGCTAACCTGATCTAATATTTTTATATATGTTGATTGGTCAGATGTGCTAGTTTGACTTATTGTAACTAATGCAGGGAGACTGTAAGAAGAAAGTGTTTGGAAAGAACACCAATGCATTGGAAGAACTTGCATTTCTTACTATTATTTAAATAAAATGAATTGAATATGAGAAATCATAGTTAAATGGCAGGAAACATTAACTCGTAGTTACTCAAATAGTGGTACTGTTATATCAAGTTATGACATTAACTATGGTAAAAAAAAAAAATTGTTTTTTTTAGGCATCTATAGCCTCTCGCAAAATTGATTGAAACAAATGTTACAAGCATAAATTGAAGGATATTTCTTGTAGAACTCTGTTGTAACTCACCAAGATTTGATTTAGGTGACAAGGTCATGGGAACCTTTAATTTCATAAACAACTACCTAAGAACGAGGAAATAAATTATAAGATGCAGTAATTCACCGAGGATGGTGTAAATTTAAGCAGGGGAGTATGTAACACCCCTCTGTTGTATGTCACACTCCATTGCTATCATGCCTGACCAAATCTGGACTAAGTTGTAACAAAAAAGCTAAGTCTGAGGTGTAATGGCGAAACTAAATACTTTATTATTAAATAAATAAACACAATTTAATCGCTTGGAAAACGAGATACAAGAGATAATATTCTTACCAAATGAAATCCCATTGGTGAATGATAATGGATAATTCTTTCATGATAAGACTTCTAGATCAAATTCTAGATAAGCTTAATGGAATGTGAGATAAATATCCATTAAGTTAGTTAGAGAAAGATGCTAGGTTTATGAAAAACATAAAATCCTTGCAGGAGAGAAAAGCATGATTTTATGGGAAAATACATAAAAGTATTATAGGAGAGAAAGGAATTTTTTTATGGGAAAAGCCTCGCAAAAGAGAAAGGAGAAGCTTTCTGCGAAAATCCTAGGCAAATGCATAAAAAATCCATAAAAGCAAGACATCGCCGAAGGAAACTATATCATGAAAGAGGGAATTAAATACACATTGAAGAGATCAACAAGAGGTAGTTGATCAATGGTTAAGAACTCTCAGCTCAGGGGTGAACAGGAGGAAGTCAGTTCTAGGATGGGTGGTGGTGCTCTATTTTCCAAGTGACATTCTCTCAGAAAGTTTGATTGGATTCAAGTGCATAGGATGTTCTGGATGTTGGCTCCTTAATCTTTGTGTTGTCAACTCTTTAAGGATATCAGTATAATTGTATGTGATATTCCTGGTTAGAATATGATTGAATACTAATGCATGTGGAAAATATTGAATATAAATTTAATAAAAGTTAAATTTAGTGATTGGAGCATAGTAGGTGGTTGTTAGTATTAGATCAAGAAGGTATGTGACATATCACCTGATACTCTACATATCTCACATGATTATCCTTTTCCATATGCCATCATATTAGTTGTACCAATCTCCATATACTTGGTTAGTATGGGGAATTCATTTAAGTGTTGTCTTTCCTATCAACATATTATGCACCATACTTCTAAATATTGTTCCTTCCCCTTCACCAAATCTTGTAAGAAAATTGCTATGCAACCATTTTTGATTGAAGCCAAGTTGTATGAGAACTCTCTCATCCTACTTTGATTGTTGCACATGCTTCCAATTTCAGTGTTATCTCCAAACCTTCTTTTTTATTGTAAATGTTTTGTTAAGTTAAAAATGCACAAATATGTGGGAACATTCCCATGGTAAACCACTTCGTATGCTATTCATTAGGAATTTCGAATGACAACTTTCCCAAAAACACTTTAAAACATTGATCATAGTCCCAAATTATTCATCTATTCTCTGTTTTATTGCCTTCATCTATGTTATGCATTTGGATTCTAACTTAGGCCTGTGGGACTCCTTGATCATCACTTTCTTGATGTCCTACAATGATTTTGGTTATCAAGGTGTAGCATTAATCTTGTACTTCATGTACCAAGTTAAGGAACAATCTCTAAATGTAGTCTCCAACTACATAATATTTTCATTATCATCATGCACATTATTGGTAGCCCAAATTATCTAAAATACAAAGAAGTGTTGTTTATGATCTTCGATCCCAGAACCATGAAAAACTTACATATTTAGGCTATGTGCCATTTTTATTTGTCTACCAACTCTTGATGAAAATCTAATAGATACAACTATTATCTGTTGTGAACCAGTTCCTCTGAGTTGACTACTCTAACTCTAACTACTAGTATGAGTTCCTTCACTTCCTTTGCTAACTAAAGTATGTAGAACACTACCTATAGAACTTACCTTGTGTGAATAAGTGCACATAGGGTTGTAGGTTTGGTACAGATGTACTCTAAGAAATATCCTTCGGATGCATGTTCTCTTCTATTCTAAACATAGGATTTGAAGGGTCCCTTTGCTTCCCTTCCATGCATAATATGTGACTGTGCACTCAATCTGAACTTCTCCAATATCCATTTATCCTCCTTCCCTTATGGCATATTTCTATCTCCTTTACTAGACTTAGATTAAATATAGGAATTGATGCACTCCTCTCTCCTTTATCACTTCCACCCTAGAACGTTTTAGCACAACTCAAAACACCACCTTCAAAATCCATCATATTTCTCCTTCCATGGACTATTCATTGGAACTTCCTTGGCTAATGCTTTTTATAATCTTATTCAGGTATATTCCACATCTCTGCCATCCTTTAATTTCTATTACCCCTACATCTTGCCCCTATTCCCTCATATTACTCCCCAAAAATCCCCCAACTCTCACTTATCACATCGGGGATTTAATTGCTCATAGTGTCATATTCCATATTTAACACACCTTTTTCGTATAATAACATCTTTACAAAGGTTAGAAATACCTGAATAAAACGTCCATTTGGGCCTCGCAAAAACTTTCATTTAGCAATAATATGTGCCATAACATATTCTATGGAAAACACTTTAATATATCCTCCAATCATTCTCTCAAACCAAAATAAAATAGGCCAGGTAATTTTCCCCACAAACTAGAGCCTTCAATGTTGCTCAAGATTCTAACTACTAGGTTCAACTAACTTCCAAATTTTATTCTGATTGTTGAACTTTTGAATCCATTCTATAAGAAACTCTAGAAACTCGACAAATAAGGAATAATATACCTTAGAATAAATGCATTTCCACAACCATCTATTAATGTTAGTAAGCCGTTTCCCAATTTCACTAGCAACAAACCATCTAGCTTAATTTCAAACCACTTTCTAATTTCTTATTTTTAAGAGTTACACATCCTCTTTAATCACAATTATTGGTCCCAAAAGTGGAACCATTTTCTGGAACTTTTATCTTCTAACCTAGTTTATTGCACACATTCTAACCAAAATAATCCCTACTAGGTAACAGTTCTTTTGGAAATGCGTGTGGAACAAGCAAGGTCTCAGCTAAGGCACCTATGGAGGGTAGCGAGAACTATATTCCTACGAGTGTAAGGGGAATCAAAATCAAATATAGGCCATCATTATACCATACATAAATTGTAGTTTACATATGAGCCCTACTTAGAGATACTTGAGGCAAATGTGAAACGTTATCAACAATAAAAAAAAATAAAACAAAGGGGTGCACTAATTACCCTGTGAAAGGAAATTAATCTACTCAACCATTAATATCGGAAATAAAGACAAATTATGAGAAAATTATCATGCAGATACATAAAAATAGATATATAAAAATCAAACCATTATTATCATTTCGAGAAAGAGTGGCAAATACAATCCATATAGCCTTATCAAAATACTCCTTCTTGGCTCACTAGCCTAAATTCAATAATACAATATTACAACACAAATCAATACACCCTCCATCTGGCTTAGCAAATATCTTAGATGGTAATCCCAACCCCTCCAACTTCTACCAATTTATACATAATTACATTTAAAAAATACCATGGGAAATACCCAGGTAAACCATTACCATGGGTAGATAGACTTCCATTTATAAACTATACCAAATCAAAACATAAGCATTGATTCTTTCAAACTTAGAAAACTCTTTCCTAAGCACTTCTCCGCTTCCATGTCGTTTCCAACTACAAAATTTTACATTATATATTGATATTTCACACTCTACCATATAGACGCAATGTTCTAGAACATTGTTTGCACTTCCTCTTCATGTGTGCACACACCCAAAATGGATCCAAAACATGCCTCCAACATAGGGTGAAGAAGATAGGTTGTTTTCTTGCTACTATAGGATTACATGTTTTTCTACAGGAAATGACTAAGAAGCCAACATAATGGATGAAATTCAAATCTAAGATGAGAGAATGGGATAAGAATGATGGAAAATTATGTTGGTTAGCCACTAAAGGCATGGAACAATTATTTATAGACTTTAACACCATGAAACCATCTTTATTCACCCTTTGTGAGCATAATCTTAATTGCACAATAAAACATAACATCACATAAATTGTAAAATCTAATGAAATTAAATGGAAAATGACTAATAAATCCAATGAAAATTGATATGAGTGATCTAAGAGGCTAACAGGCTTTATAAATGACCTACAAAGAAAGTTAACTCATAAAACTACATACTTACCCAAGCACAAACCTATCAAACTGTAATTTCTAGTATTGTTGATTCAAAAGCTAAACAAACTAGATGAAAATCATCAAAATAATAACAACATATATACAATAAGGATCTCAATAGAATAAATACATGTGATTAGCTTCCTCTTTAGGTCCCTTTTTTTTTCTTCCATTGACTATTTTAGTGTTTAGTTTTCTCCACCTTTTTTGCAAAATCTGGAACTATTTATGAGGATGGAATTATTTTTAGCCTTTTTTTCACCGATCATAGCTATTGACAACTAAATTTGGTGTTAAATATCACCAACTTTAGTTTTGTCATAAACACACATCTTAACCTCTTCTTTAGCTCCTGATGTAGCTTCATGTATAACTTCCTGTGCAACATCCTATTTTTATCCTTCTTATGGCATTGTTTTTAGTGTCCACTTTAGCTTCATTTTTAGCTTTCATTTTTGCTTCCTATTTAATCCCCTATTTTTCTCCTCATTATGGAATTATTTTTATCATTGACTTAAGCTTCCATTTTAGCTTTTGTTTTATCTTCATGTTTATCATCCTATTTTTCTTTCTCATTTCTTGTAAAATATTGGCTTGAAATTATGTCATTTAGATCACATGATGGTTATATAAAGAGGTTAATTTTGTCTCCTTGTGATGAAATTCAAGCACACATACAATACGTATATTATCTTCTATGTGAAGTGATGTGAACTTTGTAAGATCTACTCATTATATTTATGATCTAAAATCAATGATTAGATATTTTCTCATTCTACATATGATATGAAGTCAATGGTTTGATATCTACTCATAATACTTATAATTTTAATTCTGAGATCTATAGCATATATATTTTTTGGAGATATGATCTATTTCAATGAGAGTTGTGGCATATATATTGGTTTGATATCTAATATATTTCTCTTATATCTATGACATATATTGGTTTGAGATCTAATCGATTTCTATGATATCTGTGGCATATATATTGGTTTCAAATAGATCTATTTCTTTGAGACTTGTGGAATATATATTGTTTTGATATTTTATCTACTCTTTAGTATGGTGAGAGGATTAATCTTTCATTTGTGGTTTTTTTGGAAGACTTTGTGAAGAAGATCTTAGTGTTGAAGGATCTCTATTAGGAAAGGAAGATATTTCTTTTGTAGAAATGGGGACCACCATTCATAGGGATCTATTAATAATCTCCAAACCAACTTTTCCCCTGAAGCTAATTACATGCAAACAAGGTCCTATAAACCCATATACCCTTCCTCTTTTGGGATTTTAAATAAACTAGATATTTGAAAAACATCAAAATTATAAATTCTAGTGAGTTGAAGATTATAAGGAACAAGGTTTAAGACTATGCATGCATAAAAAATGATGTGGAATCCACCTCAACTATAGGGTCTCGCATGTGTTGCACTAAAAATTATTTAAACTTTTAAATTGTTGTGGGACAAACAAATTTGAATTATTGAGGTTTTTTTCAACAATTTCACTTATCATTTATTCAATAAAATGAAAAAGAAAAATCATACTAAGCATTGATTATGAGCTATATGAACAAATGTAAATAATTGAATATATCTTCTAAAGATACAAACCCACTATAGGATTTAGGTTTTCCAATTGCTAGGTGTTACTCAAACAAGAAATATAGTTTCATTCAAATATATATACTTATATGTAGATAAGGAACATGGAATTTGTTAGGCTTAGATTAACACATATAAATCCATTCATAAATTGTGCAAAACTAAGTGAAATTATGAAATGATAATTGGAAATGTAACATCAAATGATTTGAGGGTTTTTCAGCTACCAAGAGAAAAATATATGGACATAAAACTGGTGCTATGGTCTCTACATATGCAACATAAAACTACCAAGAATCACTTTCATTTTGTGAATCCCACCTACAATTTACTTTGCATTTTAACCTTACAAGTTAAGGTTAGTTGTTATGTGTTACCCTCTAAATTGAAGTTCATGTAATATGATGCTTTGGATACCATCAATTACCACTCAACCATAATTTAAAAATGGAATAATCTTAATAATTTCTATGTAAAAATTATATCATTATGCATTCCCTTTCATATCATACAATTTATTTCAATCACAATCTCAATTTCCATCACAATCTCATTATATTTATATTGGTGGAGTAAGTCTTAATGGAAAATTTATTATCATTATACAGTCACTTTCGTTTCAGTAATGTTTGAACCAATACCCTACTTAATGCATCAATACAGTATATGAAACATAATCATTCCATTCCCAAGATATGAATGCAGTCTTTATTTTACAAATTTACATGGAGACGATTGTTTCCAAAATTCTCAAGAGAGGAATATAATGTATTACCAACAACATTATATCAAGTAACTTCATTGTCAAGAAAATTATAGGCTCATCCAAGAATCCCAATAGGGATACTCCATGTGAAGACCTAAATATGTAGACTAACACTTTGGAAGGACATGTCAATATAATGTAGTACAACATGACACTCAAAAGATATAGGTGAAAAATAAAGCTAACTACACATTGATCCCATGTGGATCATGTTGATTATAAGTCGATATGCCATAATGACAAGCCGCGGGCATAAACACATAGAACCAAAATTGATGTTTTACTTGTGGGAGACAAGGATGTCATAGCCTTAATGTATTACTCAAGCATAAACGGAAGTGTATATCAATAGAAACCTTATACTATCAATTTTCACTGTCAATGTGGTATAAAGCGATAAGGGGAATAAACCAATCAAATTTCAACAATTGAATATGACTTAAACTTCACTCTACTATGTACCTAAAGTTTTCTTAATTTTTTTTCAATATGACATAAATAATC
The DNA here is from genome assembly GCA_000404065.3 of Pinus taeda. Lineage (NCBI taxonomy): Eukaryota > Viridiplantae > Streptophyta > Pinopsida > Pinales > Pinaceae > Pinus > Pinus taeda. The sequence goes on along the minus strand of APFE031424130.1, from coordinate 569,955 downwards.
TCAAAGGTATTCCTGAGAAATAGAAAATATCCTCCATATAATAAACTTGCAGACATCCTTTTTGTCTAAGGAAGCTTGTGTTATAGACTTTCCTTACAGGGATAAATAAAAAGTTACCATAGTCACATGTATGATACACAAAACAAGTAGGTTATTGGTATTGTTACATTAGTGTTGAAAGTTACTATTGATGCATCTATAAGTATCCAACATTTTCTATCCAACTATAGTTTCTAGGTAAACACTCCAATTAGATATGTGAAAAAAAAATAGATAAATTATATATATATGTATGGTAAGAATAGATAGATGATCTATATATATATATATGGGTAGTAATAAAGAGATTATCATGATACTAACTACCTCCATAAGCTTGTTATGTCTAGTGGCCTCTATTGACCTATGGGTCTACCTACAACCTAAACATATATGATTCCAATATGTACTAGGATCTAGGATGGGATTATTAGTGTGTTAATGTCGCTTCACATAGTGATATTTTAATGCAATTCCTAATGTCCCAACCCCTCCTCCTCTATCACCTAAGGATCCATCCTAGCACAATAGTTATGAATTTTCTATGTTGGACTAGGGTATAAGAAAATGTGGCAATGAATGATTGGGTTTGGTTTAATTTTTTGGATATGGGAGGATTTTGGGTAGAGAACTTATAGCTTTTCCCTAGAGGGAAAGGACCTGCGAACGAATCATGCTGGGCATTTTTTCAATCCTATGTGGATCCATGACTCACCTTCTACAATTCACAAATGTTAAAGTAGGTTATATGTTGACGTAAAATAAACTCATCCCATGGAAATATAAAATACCTTCATATTATGATAAGCATGTTTATCAAAACTCGTGAGCCATCAATAGATCAAATTCTCTACATATGGTGTGAAAGTGATTTAACCTATGAAAAATCCTTTCTTTCTAACTTGAGGTTGTCTTTTGCTTCAAGGTTCAATAAAAAATGTCATCAGATATTGTTTTCAAAGATAGAGGATTTTGACTTAGTTCATTTATATATATATATTATAATATTCAAACATTATAGCCCTATAACCAAATATATGCGGTAGCTAGACATGGGCATTGGAAATTGAAGTGATAATGGAATTCAGTGATGTGGCAAATGAAAAATTGTGACAACTCTTTGGTATTTCTAAAATCTTGTAAAAGGTTTAGTGACCTCAACCTTGTATCAATTTCAATATTTATGTTTACTTATTTTCAAAATTTTGGGTTTTCTCTATCTTCAAATGCTTATGGTCAATTTTGCTTTTCTCTCATCCTTGTTAATTTAATAATTTTCATCTACACATGACAAAATTTGAATTTATTTGTTTTTATAATTTTTAAAAAATATGAAATGAAAAAATAGTTACATTTAAAATTTAACTAGAACCAGTCAACCATGATGTCAACATACGTGGGTACAATGGCTTCCCAATATCTCCTTCAATCACAGCTTAATTTTCTCAATAATAGGTAAAATGTGGTACACAGTTTATAGGCTAAAAATGGACTAGACATTTCTATTTTCCTTATAAAATTTAACAAGAATGTGCGCATTATTAGAAGAACACACAATATTAAGAACGCACATTCCTTCATGAATTAGAGATATGACATTGAAATGGAAAATTGCATTATAATTTACATAACGCCAATGTTGTACACTTATGAACATGTGTCCATTTCTAACAACGTGAGTGCATTCAAGTATGTCTACGAGTTCTTAGACATCCCATTACCACTTTTTCTACCATTATATTCATATGCATACCCTGTGAGAAGCACAAAAATCTAAAATATATGATAAAATAATTCTAATAAAGGGAAGTGTGTGAAGAAATAAAATGATTTTTGTTCATTAACAAAGTCTCTCTAGTAAAGTTGCTCCTAGGGGATGATATTAATTTGCATGAAGTAGTGTTAATTGAACAAATGTCACTAGTAGGAACGCTAAGGTGAAGTTGGATTGATTATGAAATTTTAAATTATTGGATGCTTGATAATTAACTTTCATTTCTAGGTTATATCATGTCGAGTCTCATTTTGATTAGGAGTTGGCTTGAGGTGATATTAAAAAATATGGAGGCTGCTGAGAAGTTAGTGAAGGAAGTATGTTGCTAGGATTTGGCAAGAAAATTTCTACAACTTTGGAATCCTCTCTTTGACAATCAAAAGGAGAGAATTAAAATGGATCCTAATATTCGATATATATTTTCAAAAATAGAGGAAGGAAGAAGAAAACATCAATGGTGGTGACATTATATTTGGAAGTTGAAATGTCCTTTTAAAGCAAATTTGGTTATGTGGTGCAGTTATTTATGATCAAATTATTAAATCGGGACATATTATAGGAGAGGAATTAGGAGTTGGTTGGTAGATGTGCTCTTCCTAAAACACCATAGAGACAAATGGTCATTTGACCATGGATTGTGACTATTTAAAACATATGTGGCTTGAAGCGGAGGTACTTACAAGATTGAGGAATGTTTAGATAGGGGGATCTATTGATGCAAGTTTGAGAAATTGGGTAGGGAATCCACATATAATGGATTTTAAGTATATTCAATTAGTAGTGGCCTAGGGGAACTGGTTTAGTAGGAAGGTTTCAATTTTTGAAGATAAATACATCTCTTCCATAAAGTATGCAACCAATGGGATCAACATATTCAGTCATTTTCAATAGGATAAGGAAGAAAAACCACTAAGGATAGTGCTCAAAGAGAAAATTGACACGAGCTCTCCCTAGGATTTTTTGATGGGGTATCACAACAACATCCTATCATATGTGGATGGGGGAGGGATTGTGTTCTTTATATATAATAATTACATTAACTTTAGGGAAATATTGGGGATAGATGAAATAGTTATAAAGAATTGATGGCACTAAAATTAGTATTGTTGTTGGAAAATTAAAAAGGAATTAATAATTTATAGGTGTTAGATGATTCTCATGTTGTCACTAGATTG
>APFE031424130.1:500882-559869 GCA_000404065.3 Pinus taeda | reverse complement strand
AGGTAACATAGTAATGGAAAACGTTGGTTACTTAGGCGGTGTCGCACCCAGCCAATTAAAGGAAAAAAGAATTGGGGGCATGACAGGTGGTATCAGAGCAGGTTCATAGGTGGTGAAGCCGTTGCTTGATGATGAACACAGTGAACGGGTATGTATGAAGGGAGAAGCTATGGAGAAATCATGCATGAACAGTCTGGGTTTCATGGACTTGATGGTCCGGGGCAAGACCATTCAAGCTCTTGTGGACACAGGGCCCCCTCATAACTTCATGACGACACGGTTGGCAAAAGAGCTTAGACTGATGATCCTCCCATTGAATATGGAGGTCAAGGCAGTAAACTCTAGAGCTAACGTGGCGGGTTTGGCACACGAAGTGCTGATGCAAATAAAAGACTAGAAGGGTGAGTTGGACTTCATGGTGATGGAGATGAATGACTTTGATATGATACTTGGATAGGATTTCTTGAAGGGAAACAGGGATATTGTTGTCCCCTTCTGTGATGAGGTGGTGCTGGTTGGACAGTCACAAACTTGGACTTTGCCCACTCATAGGCAAAGGAGGGAAGTCAAGGTTCAGAATGTTTTTGCACTGAGTTTGGAGAAGGCTATGAATGAGTCAGATATAGACACATGTGCGGTGATGTTCAAGGGAGTCGAAGGTGATGCAGTGGGGACACCTGTTCTGGATGAGATTTCTGATGTGTTGACCGAGTATGTGGATTAGATGCCTGATGAGCTGTCGAAGAAGCTTCCACCAAGGCATGCAGTGGACCATAGCATTGAGCTTGAACCAGGGAAGCAACCCCCGGTAAGAGCACCTTATCATTTATCAGGGCCTGAGTTGGAGGAATTGAAACGACAGCTAAAGGAGTTAGCTGATGCAGGTTTCATTAGACCTTCAAGGTACCCTTATGGAGCTCCGATATTGTTCCAGCAGAAGAAATATTCCAATGAGCTACGAATGTGTTGTGATTACCGTGCATTGAACAAGTAGACGTTAAGGAACATGTATCCTTTGCCATTGGTTGATGATTGCTTTGACAAGCTTGCGAAGGCCCGAGTGTTTTCCAAGTTGGACTTGAGGCATGGGTATTATCAGGTGCGGATAGCTGATGGAGACGAGAAGAAGACTGCAATCATAACAAGGTATGGTAGCTTTGAGTTCCTTGTTATGCCATTCGGGTTGTGCAATGCTCCTGCTATGTTTTTCACTTTGATGAATGATGTTCTATGACCATACTTGGATTTGCTCGTAGTAGTGTACCTAGACAATATAGTGGTGTACAATGACAACATGGAGGATCATAAGAAGCACTTGGCGATGCTATTCAAGGCACTGAGGTAAAATTAGTTGTTCTTGAAGAAGTCTAAGTGTGTGTTTGCTCAGACCGAGATTCTGTTCCTTGGGCATATTGTTGGTCAGGGGTACATATGGATGGAGCCGAGCAGAGTGAAGGCGATTGAGGACTAGGTTGAACTGAAGAATGTCCATGAGATGAGGGTGTTCTTGGGCATGACCAACTACCAACAAAAGTTTGTAGAAGGTTACTCCAAGGTGACATCAGCACTGACAGACTTATTAAAGAAAGACAAGAGGTGGTGTTGGACAGATAAATGTCAAAAGGCATTTGATGACTTGAAGAGGAGGATGGTTACAACACCAATACTGAAGTTGCCTGACTTCAGGAGACTATTTGAGGTACACACCGATGCTTCAAATTTTGCCGTAGGAGGGGTTCTTATGCAGGATGGGCATCTGGTGGCGTATGAGAGTCGGAAGTTGTACGATAGAGAACAAAGGTATCCGGTTCATGAGAAGGAGATGAATGCGATCATCCACTATCTTCATGTGTGGAGGCATTACCTAATTGGGAAGCCGTTTGTTGTCAAGACTAACAATGTTGCAGCAAGTTATTTTGCATCACAACCAAATCTTTCTACGAAGCAAGCTCGTTGGCAGGACTTCTTGGCAGAATTTGACATGTCTATTGAGTATAGACTGGGTAGACACAATGCACTAGCAGATGCGCTTAGTAAGAAGGGACAACTTGCAGCATTGGAGGGTGAAGACCGGGCAACAAGGAGTAGAATTTTGGTTCAGATGTCAAAAGAGATGCACAATAAACTCAAGGAAAGTGTTGAAATCGATAGTTTGGTGCAGAATATAGTGAAGCAGATAAAGGAGGGGAAGACAAGAAAGTTCTTTCTACGGGATGGGTACTTGTTCTTTGGAAACTGACTCTATGTTCCAAAGTCATCTGGTCTCAGGAGGCACCTTTTGAAGGAGTGCCACAATTCTCTGTGGGCTGGCCACCTAGGGTAGTGTCGTTCTTTGGCATTATTAGAGAGAGGATTCTTTTGGGAGAAGATGCGGGAGGATGTGGAGGAGTATGTACATACGTGCATCATTTGTTAGTAGGACAAATCAGAGACTCAGAGGCAAGGAGGACTGTTGCAGCCTTTATCAATTCTTGAGAGTCCATGGATGAGTGTCTCGATGGACTTCATCACTCAATTACCACAGGTTCAGGGGTATAATGGGATCATGGTCGTGGTTGATCATTTTTCCAAGTATGTTGTCTTTGTTCCTACAAAGATGCCTTCTAGAGCCGAGTGGACTACGGAGTTTTTCTTTAAGAACATAGTAAAGTATTGGGGAATGCCATTTAGCATTGTGTCGGATAGAGATCTGCATTTTACAGGGAGATTTTGGACCACATTGTTCAAGTTAGTTGGACATAGTTGTTGATGCATTCGAGCTACCATCCGTAGATAGATGGGCAGGCCAAAAGGATCAACACATTGCTGGAGGAATACTTGTGACATTATGTGACGGCTGATCAGAAGAATTGGCTTGAACTCTTCGATATTGTATAGTTTAGCTACAATGTTCAAAAGAGTTCTGCGACAGGGTACAATCCATTTGAGTTCGTGAATGGACAGATGCCGGTTGCACCGCACACCGTTGAGACAGGAGGTTTTTTTAGGAGTCCTCACGCGAAGATGTTCATGAAGGCTTGGGAGGAGACCTTGGAGTTAGCACGGTTGTGCTTGCACAATGCTGCAAGGAGAATGAAGAAGTATGCTGATAGGAGAAGACGGGATGTACACTTCAGTGTGGGAGAGATGGTGTTTCTCAAGATTATCAGGGAGTAGTTTCAGCCAGCCAAGGGGACTACAAGCAAACTGACACAGAAGTATGAGGGACCATTTCAGGTGAAGAAGCGAGTGGGGGAAGTTTCTTATGAGCTGGAGCTTCCACACCACATGCACATGAAGCATCCAGTTTTTTACATTAGTCAGTTGAAGAGATGCAGACTTTATGCCGATCATCCAGAGAGAGTTGAATCGCTGAGAGAACCAACCAAGATTGTGGATAAACCATGACTGGAGTTGGAGAGGATTTTGAGCTTCAGAACTACAGGGATTGGTTGTCGAATGAAACGGGAGTATCTTGTGAGATGGAAGAATGCAGCGGAAGAGGAGAGTTGGGAATTGGAGGACACGCTTTGGAGATGGAAGAGGAAGATTGCGAAGTATGAATGGAAGATACTAAGACAGTCGGGATTGTCGAGGGCGACAATGATTTCCAGTGGGGGAGGATGTAATGCCTTGCAATCATTGGGCGACCAGGCGTGTGTAACTACCTCCGCAAAAAAGTTACTAAGACAAAAATGTGAGCAATAAGGACGAAATGCACATGCATAGATGGATTGGCACTCACATGCTTATAGGGCGAGTCATGGAGAGCTCGTCCACAAGCTAACCGAGGCATGATGGTGAATTATGGGTGGATCGGTGGGGCGGTCCTGCGCCATGGGCGGGCCGACCACACGAAGACATCGCAAACGCGTTTGTAGACATGTTGGTTGAGCGCTTTGGTGAGTCCGCTGGGTAGGAGGTCGTCGCTCGACCAATGCGTATATACACATGGACTGAATGCTCATTTGGAGCATCAACATCGCATTGATCCATCACACAACAAGTAGAGTGCAAGTCCTCTACCATAGGGCATTCGGTGATGTGTCCGCCGAGTCAGGGAAGAGGAAACACATTCGTTCGACATTTGGAGGTGTGGGCGGAGGGCACGGGTGAATGGCATGCCCGCCGGGTGAACGCATAGGTTGAGGTCGTGCGGGTCTGCACGGGCGCGCCCGCCTGTTCAGGCAGCATTGTATTGGTGACATTATATGTTTTTGTATTATGGTTGAAGGTTGTGGTGGTGACCGCCGTGCGTTCTTGCAAGGGCGGGCGCCCAACCTTGGTTATGAATGCCGGTGGACCGATGCTCCCTGCCATTGTACTATCTTCTCACATATATAATGAAATATCTTCTCTTGCATATTGTTGATGTTCTTATTGTTGTTTATCATGTTATTTATGATGGTTTATGCACATTATAAAGTTATTCATGGTTAATATGAATGGTTGAAGGCATAGCTCTTAAGGTAACATAATAATGGAAAATGTTGGTTACTTAGGCGGTGTCGCACTCATCCAATTAAAGGAAAAAAGAATTAGGGGCGTGACGGGGGGGTTTTGTAACCACCCTAGTAAGAACTTTAATGTAATAAAGTTAGTAAAAGAAAAATAATAACCAAGTTCATGGGGCACATATTTCAATATGATTGTTGGGAAAAACATCCTAGTATGGGTGTTAATTTGGTTTATTATGGCTAAGGAGATTGGCAAAGGCAATGGAAAAGGTGTTGGAAAGGAAAAGTGGAATTAATTTGCATTTTATTTATGAAAATATTGGAAATTAGGAGAAAGGAAGGTGAAAGCTCACAGGTTGCATGTGAGATGCAAAATAAAGAAAAATAATAAAAAATTGAAGAAAATAGAGCCCTCATTAAGAAAAAGGATTCTAAGGATCAGTAGGTACATTTTAGTTAGTTTAGTTTTGGAGCTCTCTCTTTCTACTTTGTCTCTCATACTCTTGGACATTTAGATCATTCTTGGAGCACTCTAGCATTGGATCAAGGAAAACAAAGGAAAGTCAAAGAAGAAAAAGGGAAGAAAAGTTCAAGCAAGGAAGAGCAGGATCAAACAACTATAGTGGGATTAATTGTTGGTATTAATTGCATGTGTGATTTCCTTACTAGATGTTGCATGAATGGTACATGCATGTGTGTTTTGAGTTCTCTTGTTGTGATTTGCATCGGTTTTTCAAAGTGTTATAATGTTATTTAGCCTACCCTTTCCATTTACGGAGGGCCATAGTATGATGGAGTTTTTTTTTTTAGTTGAGCAACATTGACAGATGGACTTGGGGCCGCGTGTGGTGGTCTCAGGATTATTCACAATGCCTAGGAATCTTAGGATGGGATACAGGGTAAAGCTTGTATGTGAACACTTCGATTGAGTCTAGGGATCCCTTAACCGGTGAATGGTTAGATACACAATAAATCTCAGTAGTGAATACCCGTGACTAGGCCTAGCAATCCCTTGACTATAGATGGTGGAATACGCATTTAATCCCATAGGGTGGAGACTTGATAAGCCAATGATTCCCTTGACTGGTAATGATAGGATACATAGTAAATCCAAAAGGTTGAGACAAAGAAATTCCACATGGTTTAGGTAGAGAGATCCAGAGGCATCCAATTTCTTTTTAGGACCTACTGATCTAGTGTGAATTATGGTAAAGCTTGGATCTATTGATGAGGGTTGAGGTGGTTTTACCTTTGAAATCCTTGGTTGATTTTTTGTGAGTCCCACATTGATGCTTGGAATATGGAATGAGGTTGATTAGTTGAAAGAATACTTGGCCAATATATGGCTAGGTGGTTCGTGGAAATCCCATGGTTGGATTTTGCATTAATTAATATAGATTTTCCTCTTGGTGTTTCATGTGTAAATATATTGGTTCATATTTTATTCTTATGGCTATTATAACCTTGTTACTTGTTTTTGGTTATATGTTGGTTATAAGTATATGTTTTATGACAAACTTGATGTGTGGATCTCATCATGTTTTGATTAGATAATGAATGCACAATGAATATATGACCTAAGAGATGACAATTCAGCTAATGTGATAAGGCAACAATGCTTCTTTACGAACCTCATATAAGTATGAGACCGTTATGCTCAAATATATTATTATGACCTGTAGATTGCATATTTATGACATCTTTGAAGAAATGATTGTCATGGATAGTAGGGGTCAAATTAAGTACTTGTACTTATGATTGCATTAGTACCCTTATTCATTTTTCATTTATCATTTTTGAATGTTTCATGAAGTTTTGTGTAGTGGCCTGAGTCTTGGCCAAGAAAAAATGGCACAAAATCTCAGGTTGTTGGCTCAGAACTAGCTGAAAAATTCCACAATCATTTGCAAGCCTTGTTGTGGGAGTGAATGGAAGGCCTCAGTCACATGCATGACTTGTCATGGGAGTGGATGGGGGTCCAAATCATTTAAATGTCGAGTTGTCTCAGGGGTTGCTCACTTGGAAGGGTTGGTTGGCTCTTGAAGGTTCCGTAGCATGTGTGGAAGGTCAAATTGGTTTTCTTTTTGTCAGTTCGACTTCCTTAACTATACATGCGGAGTTGAATAACATCATAGTATCCTCTTCTCACATATTTACCCTAGAGGACCAGTTAACTTTGGTAAATGTGGGAGGAGGGTGTTATAGGAGATAAACAAAGATATTACAATGTGTTGTTAAATTAATTTTCGAAAGAGGTCAAAGCTTTGAAAATATTTTTCAAGCATCATACTACTCAATAATGTGTACAAGGAGAGAAATATGAAAGATGGTGGTTTATCCAAAGCTAGAATTTTGATGCATCATGCTACTTCAACGATAACAAAATATAGGAAAGGGGAGATTTTGAAATAATATATACATATACATATACATATAAATATACACATATATATAAATACAATCCCAATGGGTTAGCTTAATTGGTCAGGTTACTATTATTAAAGCACCTTGCTAATGGGAGGTCACAAGGTCAATTCTCCTCGATGCTCTTGGGATGAGGCTCAACTAATGAGCTTTTATGGAAGTGATCCCTTCAAGCGGATCTACCTAGATATTTCCATGGCCGTATCAACTACCAATCCCACATGTAGGTGAACCTCGCCCGCCCTCCTCCCCCAATGCGCACACACACACACACACACACACACACACACACATTCTAGAGTAATCAATAACTAAACATTCTAATGGTTGATTGACATGGGATCTATTCCAACCACTACCACTATAAACTCTAAGTGTGTATGTACACCCCTCACATACACATTGGTAATTCAAGAGATTTGAAAACTAGACCTAGTTACACATAATACTTCATTTACATGGATATTGCAAGTTAAGCTATGCCTCAGGGGTCGAGGAAATTTTGAAATATTATCCCCCTCATTTTCATGAAAGAATGGAGGAGAAACTGATGTTATTGTGACATGTTTCTTGCCTTTGAATAAATATTACTCCATTATTTAACAATTTTTATCATTCTATTTATTTTATTTGTAGATATTAAAATCATATCTCTAGTATTAAAAATATATCCATTCTCAGAGTGGACAACTCAAGCCTTTTATTTGTCAATTTAATATATCTAATGATTTTTCTTTTCCAAGGAAAATCAAGTCAAATCCACCTGAAGAGATCACATCTCAATAGAGAAACTAATCAAAGCCTAACCATGAGGGCATAGAGGAGAATTAACCTTGTGATCCCCCAATAAAGAGGTGAGCAACAAGACCTCGAGCAATTGAGGTAACCCTCGAGGCTATATCTAATGAATTTAATAAAACTAATTTCATATTTAAACTCTTTTTAAGAAAATTTGGAATATCATAGATAAAAAAAAATCAACTTTGAAAAATGATCATGTGAAATTGTAATTTTATAACTTAAAAAAATAAAATAATTCCAAGTAAATAATGAATAAAAGTTATATAATAATTGAATGCTAAATACTCAGCAATGATCATATATTTATCTCAAATATGAATGCCTTGTATTCATATCAATTTCTATCTTCTTCTTCTTTTTAATATAAACATATATAAATTATATTTCTCCATAAAATAATTTATTATTTGCTACTTTATTTATCTATAAGTATTGCTTTTGAAATAATACAAGAATAAGCATAATCATTGCGTTAATTATGAAGCATCATTGATAATTGGAATAATATTTATTGTAACTTATTATGTTCTTTCACTTGATATTAACACTTACTTTATTTTTCACAACTAGGTTGAACTTATGTTGGGCTCCGCTCCAATGTTAGATAGAAGAATGATCTATTAGCGGGATGTGATCACTAGGATAGTTTAATTGCCCCGAAGGTGGATTCCATTCTCAATGCCTCCCATTATATTTGAATCTAAAAACTAGTGGAGGCTAAACCCTATACAAACCAATCGATTTAAACCTCATAAATTTACATAATATTAAATTATACCTTAAATCATTTTGGTATATTATATTATACCTTAAATCATTTTGGTGAGAAAGAATTATTAATTTTCAATTTTTTCACAAATTCAGTATTAATTAAAAAAATCATATTCAATGTTAAGAAAAGCAAGATTGAGAATTATGCTGTTTATCTTGGTTTTGACACGTAAAATCTATTTTTAAGCCCATAGGCTTGTGTATTTTGAGTTGAGATTTATCTTCAAAGTAGTTATGCCCCTTTTTTCCCTTTAAATTAAATTGATTAATTAAAGAAAGAAAAATTGGCGTATGAAGAAGTGCCATATGAATGAGTTATGGTTTTTCGGGCATATGGTATCGATCCATGGTATTGTAACAAAGCTTATTCACATATTGAGACTCCCGATGTTAAAAGAGGTTAAATATTCATGATTAAACATTTTTTCCATGTTTTATTTCATAATAATAATAATAATAATAATAATAATTTGAAATAAAGTTATAATATAACTAGTTTTATGATTTTTTTATTTATTTTAACAATATGACATGTAAAATAAGTAATTTTTTTGAGCTTATTATGTATTCGTCTGTATCCAAATTTACCAATCTATTTACATGGCTACTCTTCTAATTTAAGCAAATTCATCACGGAAAAAGAAATGTACCCTCTTTTCTTTCGAACTATGCATGATAAAATCCATAAAATGTATTAACTCGGTTATAGATTTTGAATCATATAATGTAATATAATTGTTTATGTTTGCTAAATTGCAATGCAATTAATAATCATCCTTTCTTTTCACTTTTGAACCTAAGACTATTTATGAAATTTGGTTTTCTTATTTTCAAACAAAATGCAAAAAATCATGGTCTTTTCTTTGAATTAAAAATTGCGCATAGAGTTTTTAAGACATCGTGTAGACTGAAATTTATTTCTTATAAATTTAGATAAGTTAATCCATTTCTCGGGATGTTTTCCATCGTAAAGTAATTACATTAAGGAGCTCAACCGTAAAACAAAAATATCATAAGTATCATTAAGAGACAGATATAAAAGAACGCGATGCTTTGCTCTCGGAAAATTTATCTATGGAAAAAACCAACAATCTTTTCCTTATAGAAATTCAACAAGAAATACATCAAATTCAAGATTATACAAAAATTGACCAGCAATATTGCAACTTCAAAAATCCTCTAAGAATCTAAAGAAAAACTAAAAAAGAATAGCTAGAAAGCTGGAACAAACACTGAGTCAAAGTTTCTCTCTTCCATATAAAGTTGGAACTTCTCCACAAAATTACACCACAAAAAGTTTGTTCCAAGTCTAGTGACATGTGGGAACAAGAAGATCTTATTCTTATGTCTTCATCTGTCATCTCCTTGATTTCTTCGATTTAAGGTAGAATAACATAATTGATATGATGATACATGAATTTCCTTAAGAGGATGATAAATAGTCCTTATATATAGTTCCTTTGGGGACTAAACAGGTGCTTATTTAGGGTTGAGCTGACTTGGTATGGAGGAGGGTCGACTTGGTCTACCTGTGGAGCAATAAACCAAATTTTAAAATTGAAATTTTCATTTTGGAAAGGCCATGAATAACATGCCTTCTAATTTTTAGTTTGGCAAATACATAGATAATAAAAATTTCTTTTGAGCATCGAGAACATGCTTTACATATAAATATATCAATGAATAAAATATATAATATGAAGACTGACCATAGTTATAAAACTCAAAACTCCTTCTTAACTAGGGAGGTATTTATAATTACTATCAAGATTTTCTAAAGTTGATAGATTCTATAAGGAAGGGTTAAGATTAAGGTAAGCATCATCGTTAATATCATAATCACATCATTAACAAAATCATGGTTCACCATCAAACAACTATAGATATAGTGTTAGGGTCCAACCCTAACCCCTTTATTTATGTAATAACCACAAGGGGCTTCATTACAGTCATAGTTAGTTGAGTGAATAAAGCTCATAGGAAGTTATTCACAATATTAATAATTGTAAGTGGTTGACTCGCATTATAGAAAAGGGACCACAATTAGAAATAAATACATCATAGTTAATAAATAAAGTGGTTAACTTGTATTATGAAAGGTACCACTGGTAGTTAGCGTTATGGATGTCATAAGGCTATAAATACTCTTAGATAGCAAGGGAAGAACCACCGATTTATATTGTACTTGAGCTCTGCTCTACTGGAGGTTCCCCCTCAAAGAGGTAGTTGAACATTGCATTACGATTATGAATAATAAAATATCTTTGCAGCTTGTCTCAATTCATGTAATATTTTTGTGTATCTGGCGAATATTGTTTCATATTTTTGGCATTATGTTATTCTCATAGGTCAAATGCATAACAAGTGGTATGAAAGCACTTTCGAGCACCAAGTGTACACCCAATTTTGGCAGATGTTTTTTTAGGCTAGAGATGTGTTCTGGTAACTTTAAACCATGGGATCTTTCATTGAGCAGATTAAGTTATGGATTTGGCGAGGCATACATGTAGGAACCAAAATAGAAGGTTAGGCTTGTTGGACTCCCTTATGACCCTTGTGGGTACCCCTTCGAATAGTATCTCATTAAAGAAAACCACACACAGACTGCACTTCCACGTACCCTTGGGTATATTAGAAGCCCCCCTAAGGTAGAAGCCCCCCTAAGGTAACCTATAAGCTGACCTTACACAATTTGTCCCCCAACTTGCTACTACAATATATTGAGAACAACAATCGTGGAGATTAATTTCACATTAAAAAGGGTATTTGGGTAGTATGGCTAAGGATACGGTTGATCCTTCTTAGCTGATGCTCTAAAAGATTGAGTTGAGTAGTAGTATTAGAATCTTGTGTATATCATGATTCGTAGCACTTGGCACTCATTTATGACCATAGTTCCCTCAGATATCTAAAGATTGGCCCCATAATGTTTCTTCCAGATTAGATCCAACAATCGGTCTTTAACTGTTGTTGTACATATCATATCTAATAGTTGGGGTTTTGTTGTTGCCATACAAATCAAAGTCAGGGGTTGGAGCTTTCACAACACATATCAACCTCTTTTTCATTGTTGTTTTGGTCGTTATAGCCCATATCATATTGTTGCAGAATATTTTGCAGTGTCAAGACTGTGGGGTTTCTGCTACTACAGTCTAGGAGTAATTTTTGTAGGATATTTGGCAATATCAAGCATTATTTTCGGATCATGATGGGAATCGTGAAATATACTTTTCCCATAATATTCAGGATGATGAGTTGATTGAAATGGTACCATTCACGTGTAAGCCCCCCAATTTTCATTTGGTCTCAAATTTTTCCCGATGTGACTTCAAGTGACCCACATCACTAGACTCTTGACCTTTCCCTCTTTCCAACAATACTACTCTTAAGTAAGCTTGAAAATTTATTGGGGCTAGTGTATGCATGATACTAGGTCATTAACAAATTAACCATCAAGGAAAAAAATCTCATTCTCATTGTTCATGATATGCTTAATGAACTTCATGGTGCCAAATTGTTTACCAAGCTAAACCTTCACTTGGGATATCACCAAATACAGATGAAGGAAGTTGGCATTCCTAAGATAACCTATGAACTAATAAAGGCCATCATGAATTCTTGGTCATGCCATTTGGTATCTATAATGTCCCATCCACATTTTACAGCCTTGTAAACCATCATTTGAAACCATATCTCATAAAATTCATCCTAGTTATTTTTTATGACATTCTCATCTACAACATCACATGGGACATGCACCTTCAACAAGTTGACCAAGTATTGCAACTACTCAAAGATCAAATTTATTTGTCAAATTATCCAATTGTTCCTTCGAAATGGAAGAAGTAGAGTATTTGGGACACATTGTGGGTTGTGGAGTGAGGGTTGATCCAAAAATGATCCAGGAAATGCAAGACTGGCCTTACCAAAAAAATTGAAGAGTTTTAGGGGATTCCTAGGTCTCACGGTCTAGTATAGCAAAATGATGCATCTTAGGAGGCCTTCTTGGCTCTCAAATAGGCCATGTGCTCCACTCCCATATTGACCCTACTAGAATTCACAAAATCATTTTTGGTTGAATGTGATGCTTCAACTATGGTCATTGATGCAGTATTAATGCATGAAGGTAGAGCATTGGATTTCACTAGTAAACAACTCAATCGAAAGCGTCTAGGACTATTCTTCAACCAAGGTCAAATTGACATAGGGAGAATATCCTCTATGAGACCATGCTTAAAACCAAGGTCAAAGTGACACAAAGATAATGTCTTCTACTAATTCAGGCTCTAGGAAAGGTCAAAGTGACATAGCAAGAATGTCAATATGTTATACCTTTCTTCATCCAAGGTCATAAATACATAGGAAGAATGCCCATCCATTATATTATCTGATATATCAAACCTTTCTTCAACCGATATCATAATGGTAGGGAGAACTTCCCTAACCAAGGTTGTAATGACATAGGGAGAATATATCCAACCCAGGTTGTGAAGAAACAGGGATAATTTCCATTGATAATGTTGTTTCATTAGCTCTCCCTATCAATAAGAGAGGTATTCTCCATGATACCAAGATTGTACTAGAATTACACAAACTTCCCTATAGAAAGAGGGATCATAAGAATATCAATTATCTACATATGAATGGAGATATATTGGAGCTTAAAATCTCCCTTTAGCACCATATATTGAATGAAGTGGTACTCAATATAAATGTGCTTCAACCTATCATCATGTTCATCAACAAAACTTGATCAGGATAATCTTGCAAGTAACATTTGAAGTCATATTGTTTCTCAACCTTCCAATCTAGCTATAATATACTCGGACTCTTCCATACTCATTGTCACAAATGACTACTTCACGCTCATCCAGTAATTCATAACAGGCGAAACTCAAGCAACATATTGATGAACTCTTTTTGTCTTCAATACTCTCTACCCAACCTAAATCTATAGTTATACTCAAACCATCAATGAGAAATTGCACCATTATGCTACTCCAAAAAATGTTGAGAAAAATGCATTTGATGAACAAGGAATAAATTGGCTCCCTTCAATATAGCTTATTTTTGGTCACCTTTACTGGGTGTTCCTTCTCAGACTAAGACATTTCATTTTGAGGTAATTCAGGCTAATCCCTCTTCGAATGTTTGATTCTAGCATATAATCTATCTAGTCTTACAATGTCAAAGATAGTACATTACTTAGAAGTCAACTCCCTATGAAACTAAAAAAGGGATCTTTGAATTATCCCCCTAGTATGGAGGCATTTTTTTCTTCCACAATTGTTACTTATGACACAATTCCTTCAATTTATGTTAGAGGAAAATCAAATCCTTGATCCATCAATTGAATGGTATCAAATCTAAGGAGCCTTTACAAAGACTTCTTTCTTCTTATGAGACTTATTCATCTACCTTACAAGCTTGAGGTAGTTCTTTTCATCACAAAGGGCAATATGTGCATCCAATATAAATCATAGAAATAACAAAATTGTACCTTAGTTTATAAACTCCTCCACTTATTGAGATAATATTCTTGTTCAGTTATTTATTGTGTAAGTTATATATTTCAAACTTGCTAATCTATAAGCTCCCTGTGAGTTCAAATTTCTCATGTCACATGATTTTCTTTCTTCTTCAATTTCCTCCTTATCTAATCAAAGTGTTGGCAACCTTCACTATGTACTTGCAATCCTCACTAGGATGACACGGAGGAATAATTGTTGCCAAGCACTAATTATAAAGACAAAAGACTAATTACTCGTAAAAGAAATAATACTGGTAATTCAAAAGAGAGATATAAAACATGTATATTTTTAGAAGAAATTCATCTCCACATTGATCTTTGAATCATCCTTGTCATCATCATGATGGCATGCATTATTTTGGCAAAAATGTCCAATCCTAGGGTTTTCTTGCTAGGGTTTACGAACCATATTCCTTTTAAAGGTTTCTCATTGATACAATATTATATTAATGAGTCCTTTCAATATTTAAAAGATAGAGATCCAAAAATTCATACAATTCATGTTAAACCTTATCATTGACACATGTCATGTATCTTACCAGGACCTAGCATCCATCTTATAAATTAGATCCCATATTTGACGTCCTGTAGAACTTCATGTATTCTTACAAGATCAATGCCTTAACATCTACTTCTTGGAGTATTATACCATTCATGGTTCCTTTTCCTAATATATAATTGCATGATCATTCAAGGAAGTTTGAAAATCTCTTATGCCTTCAGTCAACACAAGCCTTGAAAGACAACTTAGTGTCTTTTAGGGCCTTGACAAGGTTAATTTATTGTCATCAAGCTTGTAACATCCTATTTTTGAGCTTCAACTTTAAAATCTACATTTGTTAATTATAATAGCTATGATGTTGAAACTTTCCTTTCACAAATCAAAATTTGGGGCTGATATCCTTCATGACTTGTTAAATAGGCACCATTCCTAAATGATTTCTTCAAGGATTCTAAGAATTTGATTAATAAGTGGGTCAATATTTTTCAACCAAGAATTTATGTGGTCATTTCCTCAAGCTTAGGTCGATATGAGTGTTGTCAAAATAACCTCTTTGACTTGAATATTTCAGTGATTCTTACCTTTCCATGCATCTTTTCTTTTTCATAAAACCTTTTATTCCATATGCTTATACTTTTATTGCCATCATTGATTCTTTTTAAAATTGTCACTAATTGATTCCTTTCTTAGGATTATTTCCAAGCATTTGATACACCTCAACCTTAGTCATAAGATCTTAGTTTATTCTTATGACTTCTTAATATAAGAAACAACCTTCTGAAACATAAGTCAAATTATAAAAATGTTATACAGCAACCAAATTGTATTGACTAAGATATTTTTGCTTTTTTGAGGTCATTGATTCAACATGCTATCATTATTCTTGAGTTTTTCATCCTCTCAATGATTTTCCCTTAAGTATTTAGTCCTCTTGATATTTTGGTCTAAGGAATTTCGTTTAAAAATTCAGATACATTTTCAATAAATCCCTAGGTCTTACCAACATTCTGTCTCAATATTAGAAGATTAAAAAAGAAACTAGGTACTCCTTTTTTTGTTCCATAGAATAAGTAAAAGTAGAGTGTTTCTCCATCCAAACAGACTCTAGTTAAGGCATAAATTTATACTATGGCATTTATTCCTAAAGTTGGCTAGAATGTAGTAACAAATTTTTAGTGCTAACTCAACTCCATTTCAAGTGATGTTCAAGGATTTCTTGACAAATGAAGCCCTAAATGATGGCATCCATTTCAAGGCTTCTCTTTCATCCATAGCTCTAATACCATGTTGAAGTTTTAGGGAATTCTATATCTTGTTAATTACTTCTGATGAATTTAGTTACATTAAACCATTTCTTAAGATCTTTTCCATCACAAAGTAATAACGCAAAGGAGATCAATAGTAAAACAAAAATTCCATTAGGACCTGTTGAAAAATTTCAATTCAGCAACGTTGAGGGGATCTCCATGATATGAAGTTGTAATTAGACCTCACACTATTTGGTTTAGGAGTCACATCCAGTATAAAGGCCCGATTGCCAACTCCTTAAAGGTTTTCCTTGACTCTAATTGTCAACATAACAGAGTGATGCAATGGTATCTTCGAAAAGCAAGGGAATTGTACCTAGTAATTATGCAGTGTAATTATGTCAAGGTTCTTCTACTAGAAAGGGTGAGAGAAAACTAAGCCTCTAAGTGAGACGTAATAGTACCACCGAGGAAGAGACACACATGAACCAGAAGGACCCATCTAACATCCAACAGAATAGTCCACAGCAGATGCGATGGTCATGATAACTAGAAAACAAGGAAATATTTGTCTAATATCATGTCAAATAGTCCACAAGGATGGGACAACAATAACAACTATTACAACACATTCACAACAAGATAAGCAATAAAATAACTAAAATAGTTCAAATATATTAGTACATGTGAAAGCAAACATGAAATACAAACATTCACAGAATAATCTTACAAACATTCAAATTTCATGCATGAAGAATGTGTTGGCCTTAAAAGGGTTCTTTTATTAAGACAAATTTCAAAGGCACATATTTACATTATACATCACTAGCTCTAGTAGTTGGACATTGGAGACACTGCATGCTCCTCAAAGAACTAGTTGATCTCTCTAATGCCTTGTAGGAAGAGCCAAGGTGAAAAGTAACTTTCTCATACAAAGAGGGGGTACACATAACCAAATTGTTGAAGCTTTCCCCTTGTAACTCTTTGGCTACCCTCATGACTATTCAACTTCCTATTACTTTTCAGCTTCATGACTCTTCATATTCAAATGTGTCCTTTGGACTAACACTTTACAATACATTTGATTACAATATATATGGTCCACACTAGTGATGTGGAATATGATAACTCATGACAAGACTTGGCATGACCCTACTGACATGGACTGGCTTGATGATGTGGCAATGTCAAGTCACTATTGCTACTGAGTGCTAGATGTGTTCTTGGATATGCTTTCTCTTCTACTTCGCATAGTTTGATGATGCAAGGTCTTCAACGATTTTCGATCTTGGGATGTGGTTGCAAACTTGTGTTCCTTTTCTTTCTCTTGATATTTCCACTCATAAGTTGAACAACAAATGATTCTTTAGGCATTATTCTATCCTTATTCTCCTTCTTCATCATCCTGCCATGACTTGATAGTGTAACTGTTCCATAATTCACTCATGACGGGATGACATCAATCTGAAATCTCCCTGGTCTAAGATGATGCATTTGTATCCATGAACTGAGCTGAGGACAAGTCACAAAATAGGAAGAAGGGTTCAATGACTCGACATTGTGAAATTCCATCTGACAGGGAGAGAGCTTGTTCATTGAGATTGTATAGAGAAAATCTTTTGCTTGACTGAGGAAATTTTCTGCATAGTCCTCGCCGAGGAGAAATATTGTGCAGTGCCCAATAAGGGTCACAATGACATAGTTCAATCATGCATTGGTTGCTATCTGATGAGGCTCTGGGTGGACAATATTGCATAGTTCTATAAGGCAATGGGGGATTGGGCAGTATAGAGGCTTGAAGGGAGAATTTTTGCAGCTTATAGAGGCAGTGAGCTTTGGCTAGGGGAGGAGCATCAGAGGAAGAATCTGCACATTTTTGGAGGCCAAGGGAGGTTGGGCACTCTACAAATTGCACAGTTAAAGGAAAACTAGGAGGCACAACTACACAGTTCTGGAGGTCAAAGGAGATTACTGGACTCTGGAATAACACAAAACCACAACCCTAGAGGATAGTGACTGTGCACTACACATTCCCAGGAACAAAGGTTATATGAGTGAGGGCTGAGACTATGCAGTGCATAGCCCATTCTGGGCCCAATGAAGCTAAGTTGTCAAGTCGGGGAGATTTTTCGAAAAAGGTTGTGTTGGGAGGGAGTTGGATTCATGATGAACTTGACTTTGTGGTCACACATGTAACATAATTTTATGAATCAACAACATAGATGATGAAACAAACAAACAAATCATTCCCCTTTGTGTGACTATCCCATGACAAGATGTGACAAGTGCGGCACTTAAGATAGACTTTGGGATGGCCATGACGACACTTGTGTGTTATCGGGAAAACTAGTGTCGATTTAGAGCTGCTAGTCCCACTTAGATGGGTAGCTATCTTAGAAACAAACAAACAAAAGTCACTTGTGTTTTCCTTTATGAGAAGTAGATGAGAGACAAGCAGAGAGTACCAACCTCAGTCTTCTGCTTGGTTCCTTTCTTGTTTCCTCTCCCCTTTGACAGATCTTTGTTGCTCCTTTCTCTCTTGTCCCACTTCAAAGAACACCTGTAGAGTCAAAGCAACATAATACCATCAAAGCATAGAGATCTAAAATCATAAAAAATATAGGATCAAATATATATTGACCATACAAATGCATATATCAACTCAGACATACAAGAATATGGAGGAAAACTCAAATAGCTTTATTGATAGAAGTAGAAGTAGTAGAAGAGAGCATTACAACCCATTGATCTGACCCAATGCCATCCTCCCAGAATGAAAGCCCTTCTTCACCTCATGAAAAGCTAGATCACCCAACACTATGATGTTCCACAAAGAAACCAACAACACTTCCTTACAAGATAAAAAATTCCAGCCTCCGCATTTCTAGGATGAGGGATCCATATATAGATGTTTTCAGGTGGGTGAGTCAGCTTTTGGGTTTCTGATTAGTGTCATTTCTCTAATAGTTCTCAATTCTACTTGGAGATTTCATGATCTCTTACTCATCCTTGGGCGAATTGAAAGAGGAAGGTGTCATATGAGAAGTTTCTGGAAGATTCCATGATCATCCACCTTGCAAACTGTCTCTGCCATTTGTCCACTCTTGCCCATTACACCCAATAGAAGGTACTTTTAGTATGCATTGCACCCCCCATGTGCATTAGGTGGGATGGATCGCACTTTGACCATGGATCAAGTGAGATGGTCTAGTTTTCACCAGTTTTGAGCAGTTTTTCATGGAGAAATTCTGGGAGATGATGTAATCAGATGACCTTGTTCATTTAGGGTATGAAACAACACTTTTAGGGACTTATAAGCCTTTGGTTTATGCACATATAAGATTGCGGTTGCAGTGCCCAAATATATCTATAACAATTTCCCCCTAAAGCATAAGATCGTAAATCTTTTGATGTCGGGTGAAATGCTTTATCATGAGGATGTGAAGTTTTTCTGCACTGGAAGGTGACCTCTAATAAGATACAATAAAATACATTTTCTTCATAATATTTTCATGATCTAGCTGAGGCAGGCATTCCCATTCTCAACTTCATAAATTCATTTCCATGTACGTAACAAAGACAACTGTCTATATGGCAGACTGGTGATTCTAGTAGAGCCATCATCCTTTGGCTTAGATGATTATCTGTGCAGTTATGATGTACATTTGATGTCTTTATTTTCCTAAATATATCATAACCTGGGTGGATAAAGTAGATCTGGGGTCTTCAAACTTGTTCAATCTTCGCCTGAAGTACAAGTCGATCCATATGAAAGGATGTTCTGAAGTCGAACATGGAAAAACATCGTCTGATTACCAGCCAATGATGTAAGTTGTTAACAGGCGCGAGAGGAATCACTGATAATGATAATGAACCTCAAGGTACTATAGTACAATTCATGTGGTGTGAAAATGGGACTTGGCATCGAACACCACGCAAAATCTTTCGGTCGAAGGCCATTGATGTAAACCTGTCACTGGAACTGAGAAACTTGCCATTGAGACATGCAAGCTTCAAGGTACTAAAAGGGTTGTTCTTAAGTCAACTTCTTGGGTAATGAGTTGATGTCGACAAGAAGTGACCCGTCGTAGGAGGTCCTTAATGAATCCCATATCTACAACACAAAACAGAGCAAATGATTTTGTGGAGGTGAAAACGATCTGATGATACAAGGTTCAGGGTGGTGGTCATGAAATAATGAAGGGTGACGGTATTGCAGCAGATGAGACACAAGCTGGGTTGGTGAATTCTCTCAGCGACTTCTCTTAAACATATCAGTGACACTGAAATGGATTGGTAGTGTTAACCCCAGAAATGGATGTTAAAGTTGACCAATGGCGATATGACCAGTGAATGGAATAAGCCAACCCGACTCAATCACGGTGATGAAGTGAAAGTGTCATGTTCAAGAGCAACTTTCTACCAATAAAGTTTCTTCAAGTTTTCTGCCTAATTTTTCGCTAGTCATTGCTGACTAGTACCTCTTTATTTTTGTCAAGCTTGAGGAGGATAACATATGCTTGTTCTATAATTTTCCCTTTGGGAAAACTTGTTTCTATGTTTTAACGAGCCTAGAGATAGTGAAACTCATTATTATCTGCATGGACAAGTTTGTCGCTATTTCTTTAACAAGTTTAACGACAAGGATAACTCGATCCTTTTCAATTTTAGAGAGTCTAAAAAGAGATGGAAAGGAAACTCCAGTAATTCGTTTTCGTAATATAATCCATTATGTCCAAAAAAGTATAAAATAATACGAAAGGGATGAATTTTCAATAGTTTTAATGAGCCAAACAAGACAAGAGCTTGATCTTTTTGTGCAATGATCCCTCAGGTCCAAAAAGATTAAAATATAGAGGAGGGATGGCACTTTCAATCACTTTAACGAGCTGGAGAGGCCAATTTCTCGGCAATCTTTTCATATTTTATGAGTCATATGAAAAGATCTTAAAGAAGACTCATCTTTTGAGGAACAAGTGATGATTTTGGATAGCAGCTGGTTCTAGGTAAGTTTTGGAACTTTTCAATCATGGCAGTGTAAAGAAGGTGGCTGATAGGATCACTCGTCACAATTGTTCCTCAAAATGGGTAAACAATCAAATGGAGGCATATGATCGGCTAAGAAAGAGTGGAGGTGATGGTAAGAACACGACTAAGGCTCAAAAGTTGATAATAATGTGATTTCAATGGTTATTTACCGAAGGTGGGTTCACTTTTTAATTAGCTTAAACTCTGGTGGTACATATGCTCATTGCTAGGTTTATTTTTTAACGAGCTTGAACTTCACGTAAAACTAGTCGTGCTAGTCGTATAATAAGGATGTCTCATCAGTATGTTCATTTTTTAGGGAGCTTGCCCCATTCGCAACTTTTCTCTGGATCCTTTCATTATTCAAGCTAGGAATTACCAATCCTACGAGTTTAAAGGGTTAGGAACCTACAAACTAAGAAAATAAATGGTCGCTTTTCACTTGCATGCAAAAAGGTTTGCATGCCCCCAAGTATAGCGAAGTAGATTTTCCAGGTTACCATACATAAGTTCTTGCATCCACAAGATGGTTCCACCTGTGCAACAGACATAAACACTTCCTTGGCTTAGTCTATCGAAACGATCGAAGGTGATTCTAGCTCCAATAACCTAACCTTGACGAGGGAATCTTATTCTAGTCTAATCACATTTT
Source organism: Pinus taeda (assembly GCA_000404065.3). NCBI lineage: Eukaryota > Viridiplantae > Streptophyta > Pinopsida > Pinales > Pinaceae > Pinus > Pinus taeda. The sequence goes on along the minus strand of APFE031424130.1, from coordinate 538,478 downwards.
CCTAAATGGACGAGTGTGTCAGACTACTCATATATCCTCCGCGGAAACCTACCCTATACCTAAAGTTTTCTTGTAGAAGTAGACCAGGGTGCATGTCCCATGGGTTTCAGTCACAATCACCGAATCACTAGAGCTCATCAGGTGGACAGACTGGAGATTGATGAGACATTCCTTGCGCAAAAAGACCAATTAGGGATGGCACTTAACTATTAGCTATGTGTAAACCGGGGAATGAAAGCTGGTCTATGACCTGGACTACTCTGCCTTCATGCGGAAAACACATCTCTCGAAAGAGTGAGGAAACAATAGCTCCCATGCTATAAATGTAGTCACGCCAAAGGAGTAGATTGTAATCTAAAGGTCTTTGGACTACCATTACGTTCAGATGAACGATTTTCCTTCTCAAAGTTATAGGAAAATTTGGAAGGATCCCTAACAATTGACTAGTTCCTTTGTTGAAGCATCTCAAATTTTTCATCTCAGGCACAAGCGATGGTGAGCCAGGCACTTTCCAAGCAGTTGAGGAAAGGATACTCACAGAAGCCCCTTCATCTATGATGGTACTAACCATGACCATTTTGTAAGATTGTACTATGGTTCAGAATGGTACATTAGAAGGTAGACGGGGTATGCCTAGTAGATTCCAGTCGAAGGAAATGACAATGCTGCTTGGAGGTGGGACCAAACAAACAGTCGAATACATCTCTAATGAACTTCCTTCCTGTGGTAAAGGAATGGGTAGATTTCTCCCATGTTCATCGGAGTTTGTGTTTACGAAAATAATTTGAATGGTGTCATTCTCATTCTCTTTGGTGACTGTATCATCTGAAGGTAGACCTTCTGAAGACAAGACTGGGTCAACTTCCATCTCAACCTATTGATTTTGGTTTGGTGTGGACTCAGAGGGTTTATCTTCAATGGTAGATGCTTCGACTAACCACAAAGGGATGTCGCTTGGATTTTCAACTAGTGATGGACTTGACAAGAGTTTCTTGTATCCAGGAGGAAGCTGTAGTGATGAAGCAGGATGGTTATCGAAGACTCTTTTAGCTTCATCTAGGAAGGGACAATGGTGGATGGCATGATCATCTTCACACAGTATACAAGCAATTTTAAATTTTCCTTTCTGTCCAGTGACTTTGCTTTCACTAGTTGACAGTGTACTTTCAACATGGTCGTCGGAGGTTGAGGACACCGAATTGTGCAAGCGGGGAGACCAGCCCCTTAAGATCCGTGGGATGCAATGACAATCTTGATGATAGTGGTCCCCTTTGCAAATGAAACATGGAGATTTAGGTTTGGATGGTGCAGTGCATGGATTTTCACTAGATGATGTTTGGTTTCCCCCTTTTGTCATTGGCTTCTTCTTCTTCTTCTCCTTCCCTTTCTTCTTCTTCTCAGTTACTTGGTTTTTAGCTTTACTAGCTTCACCAAGTGAAGAGGAAGAAGGAGATGGAGAAACAAACGAAGTAGAAGGTTGGGGGGTAACTCTATTATTATCTAGTTGCTGATTTGATTACTCAAGAATCACGGTGCTTTGAATGACAGAGGTCGAGAAGAGCCATACTGGTAGGCCAATTGTTAATCCTGGAAGGGACAATGTGACCATATGAGGTGCACCAATATCTCCCTAAGAGGAGAAAGGACTAGGATCTTCCCCAAGGGGAAATCCTTGGTTGGTGGACTCCATTTTCTTAACCTAAGATCAATGAGGGAATAATGATGTTATTCTGATTAAAATAAATCTTATGATTCTTTGACACAACTTTCTTTTTCAATTTTTAAGAGTCAAGAAAAAGCTAAAGATGACTCTAGTCGCCTTGGATTTTTAATGAGCCTGAAGTGACAAGTGCTGAGATGGACCTTTTCTTTTAAGGAGTCTAGAAAGGAGAAAAAGTGACTACTCTGGAAATATAGAGAAAGGGATTACCAAACCAATCGCAAAACTATAGAATACTTTTTACGGTATGGCAGTCAATCTTCCCGAATGTTGTGTTGAGTGCATTGCGATTGATAGGGTGGAAGACACAGCTTCCTTAGGGTAAAGGATATAGCCTATTGTGGTCTCCCAATATATACTCGATGGTATATGGGAGCACAAGTCTGTACTGACACTTGCTGTCTCAAAGAGGAGGAATCACCCAACCTACGATGAAAGCGATAGTTACCAGGCTTTACGATGCCAGACTACGTCTCTAGCCTAGACTTCTAAATGTTGTGCGTTAGGTTCCAAAGCGTTTTTATGTTCATTGAAATTTATTTTACAGTTGATGTTTCTTAAGAAGTTTTCCTTTAAGGTTCACCGTGTGACGTAGATATACAACTCCTAAATATGTAATCTAAGATGATAAACAGATGTCTACTTTCTCTTTTTGCAATGAAAATCCTAGCTACTAAGGAAAGAGAAGTGAAATTCTTTCAACATAGAGCAAAGAGAACACACTAAGATGCACTGTCCTAAATCAATCTCCACAAGCAGTCTAAATGCAAATGCACATGCATGTATTTGTTTTCCACTTTCTTGAATGAAACAAAGATTGCTAAGTACAAATTGAAATTATCTTTTCTTTCAAAGCGATAGTACTAACAATTTTCTTTTCAAAAGATGAAAGGAAGATAAGGATGAAACTTTGCGATTTTGAATTGAAAACTGCTTTCGACACTTGAAATTCTATTAATTCAAATCAAATACAAGATTAATAGTGTAACTAACTACCAAAAAGAGGAGGATTCTTTTCATTGACTGAAAACGACACTTTCACACCTCCAAATCAAAAGACAACAGTTCGATTAAGCTAATGTTTGTAAAGGAGAACTGTAAATGGTGAAAAATACATAAAAACATTCACAGTTCTTTGTACAATGGAGGATAAATAATGCAAGGGAAGGGAGTTTCAACAATGGTATACTGATCATAGATAGCAAAACTCCTTAATAAAGCTGAAGAGAATGAAGAAAAACCAAAATTTGGAGGCGGAAACAGTCTTATCAGATCATCACAGTTGTAACACAGGGAAACAGGGATGCATCTCACCTACAACACATGGGAGGTGTGATGCATCTAGACTGTCAAAAGGAGATAGCGTGATGGTCCAGGGATGAGACTTTAACTTCGTTTTTGGTCATATTTTGTAGCTTAGTTCAGGGATTTTGGCTGAGCTAATGATAGTTACTAAATACAAAACATATGGGATGATCTAATGAGGTTACTTGAGCCACCACCATGGCACTTAGGATGTTTGCAAGTCAGATGTTTAATTCATAAACTAACCCAGATATTGACTGAAGCAGCGTTTATCTACTTTACAGTTGCATAGCAAAAGCAGTTCAAAGGCTAGCTGGCATAACTTCAGGCTTCGTCTGTAGTTTGTAAAGTAAACAAACTAGGAACAAGAAAACAAGCTATTCAGTCCCCAGTGCAGTTGCCATTTTGTTATAGGGAAAACTAGTGTCCATTTAGAGTTGCTAGTCCGACTACGACGGGTAGCTATCTTCGAAACAAAAAAACTAAACTCACTTGTGTTCTCCTTTATCAGAAGTAGATGAGAGAGAAGTAGAGAGTACCAACCTCAGTCTTCCACTTGGTTCCTTGCTTGTTTCCTCTCTCCTTTGACAAATCTTTGACACTCCTTCCTCGCTTGTCCCGCTTCAAAGAACACGTTTAGTGTTAAAGCAACATAATACCATAAAAGCATAGAGATCTACAATCATAAAAAATATAGGATCATATATATATTGACCATACAAATGCATATATCAACTCAAACATACAAGAATAAGGAGGAAAACTCAAATAGCTTTATAGATAGAAGTAGTAGAAGAGAGGACTACAACCCATCGATCTGACCCAGTGCCATCCTCCCAGCATGAAAGCCCTTCTTCACCTCATGAAAAGCTAGATCACCCAACACTATGATGTTCCACAAAGAAACCAACAACACTTCCTTACAAGATGCAAAATTCCAGCCTCTAGATGTCTAGGATGAGGCATCCATATATAGATATTTGCAGGTGGGTTAGCCAACTTCTGTGTTTTTGATTAGTGTCATTTCTCTGATAGTTCTCAATTCCACTTGGTGATTTCATGATCCCTTACTCATCCCTGGGCGAATTCAGAGAGGCAAGTGTCAAAAGAGAAGTTTCTGGAAGATTTCATGATCATCCACCTTGTAAACTGTCTCTACAATTTGTCTACTCTCACCCATTGTACCCCATAGAAGGCCTTTTTAGTATGCATTGCGCCCCCGATGTGCATTAGGTGGGGTGAATTGCACTTTGACCATGTAGTAGGTTAGATGATCCAGTTTTGACCAGTTTTGAGTAGTTTTTCATGGAGAACTTCTGGGAGATGATGTAATCAGTTGACCTTGTTCCTTTAGGGTATGAAACAACACTTTTAGTGACTTAGAAGCCCTTGGTTTATGGAAATAGAAGATTGGGGTTGCAGTGCCAAAATATGTCTATAACATTGTGCGACAAATTTCAAGAATTTATGTATGAGTGCGATAGACCTTTACATGGTTAGGACAACTCATTTACCGAAAAAATGACCTTCGAAATTGCCAGAAAAGGCTCACAAACATTACATAATAGTTAAACATGCCAAAATATGACAAGTAATCCAACAAGAAAAAGGGGCTAAAGAACTTCAAAAAATGTCATGGGGCAAGCTTGAGTGTTTGCAAAAATCAAGGAAAAGACCAATGAAGGCTTTGAAATTGAAGTGCAACACAAAATTTTGTAGGGTGTTGCAGCACCCACAACACTTGGTGACACACTGGTTGAATTCTATCTTCTCTATCTTCATTATTTTGTTCTATCTAGGGCCTTGGTTCCTCAAGGAGTATTGATTCATCGTGAAAATAATTTTATCCTTCTCACTTACCCCATGGGAAGACATGGTTCACTCTATACCTTCTCAGTTGTAAAAAACATAATAATCATTGTAATCACAATGTTTCAAGTTAGGAAAGGTAGTTTAGCAAACGAGCTTAATATTTTCATAGTATATTTTTTCATCTCTTGTGTTGCTCAACTGCCAGCATCCCTAGATAGTACCCCAACAGAGTCACACAGGAATAGAAAATCTTATTTGCTAACAACGAGCCTCGATAGTACCCTGGCGTAGTTGCTTGCTCCACCTCTCTGTGAAGGAAGCCTTTCTCTTCTTTCGCCTTTATTTCTTTATTTAAAGAGAATTATTCATTGACACTTATTTATTTTGGTATGGAAGAGGGGTCTTGACTTATTGAGAGTAGAAGAGGTTGTCCCTTCATAGAAGTAGATAAACAACTTTTATTTAGATTTTCTCATTTATATTTTCTCATTCTTTGGTTCTACTAATTGGATAAGCTTGAGAACACCGACATAAAAGTTGAATATAGGCATGAGGTTTCTAGACTAGCCATGGGTTCATGGTTCAACCAAAATTCTCCTTACAGATGGACCTTATTGGAACATCATTGGCCAAAATATGTGACCAACACAAGGAAGACAGATAGAAGGCTAGCCAAATGTTATAGTGTCACAAGACTCTTTAAACTTAGCCACACACACACCTAGAAGCTTGAACATAGTCAAGCACAACACTTGTTTACATGACAAATGAAACACAAAATTCAATCAATGAACAAATGGAAAACAAAAAAATACTATGTACATAGTGGATGGTGCAGCCCCAGATCTTCATTGAAAATATTATTTTAAGTCTTGGCCATTGGCGATGAGAGAATCAATATTCCCATCAAATGATTGAATACAATATACGTGTTACCCAGGCTTCTTGTTTATTATGTATGGACCAATCCATAGGGGCTGAAAGTTAGTGTGTTTTACTTTGTCCTTGTGGGATTTATCCCACATTAAGACTAACTCACCCACACTAAAACTATTTTTCCTTGCATACTTTCTCTCAAATCATCTCTTGATATGACTTTCGAAAAGTAAATTCTTTTCTTTAGCTTTCAACCTTTCTTCATGTAGCTTTTGCAATGTGTCCATCCTACATTGAACTAAAATACATGGCTTTCCTTGGGACTCTTGGGATAGTTGGAGAGCAGGTAAGTAGATATTCAGCAGGAGGATGGATTATTTTCCATGCACCAGGAAGTAAAGGGAGGTGTTCAAAGAATTTTTAGGCATGACGTGGTCAACCCATAAGGCATTCGCCAAAGAAGAGCGTGGGTTTTGTTGTTCATAGAATATGGTAATTTTAATGATATGGATGAGGTTCTTGTTTGTGGATTTAGAAAGACCGTTCCCATGCAAATAATAATTATCTTAATGTTTCAATGAAATACCATTTTCCAATGAAAAATCATAACTTATTAATGATGAAAAATATGTTGCATTTTAAAAAACAAGTGACTTAGGAACAGTGAACCGGAGATGATGTTCAATCACAGAAAGTTCATGACTTCCTGATCGTTCGCCTGTTTTAGCAGAACTCCCTTTTTCCACCACATGAAATAGTATGTAGTAGTGAGGATATAGTGATGTTTCTTCGATGAGTGTGGGAAAATTTCCCCAATGATATCCAAGACCCATTGTTGAAAAGGTTCCTCCACTGCAATGGGATGCAAAGAGGATGATGACTTCTGATTTTTTCTGGCAAACCTTTGACAAACTGAACACTTGTAGGCATAGGCATGAGAATATTTGAATAATATAGGGCAGTAAAATCAAACCCACATAATCTTATGTGTTGTAGTGTTGCTTTCAAAGTGTCCCCCTACTAGTCCACCATGGAGATCACATAAAACCCTTTCTCAATCTCGCGCCTCCAAGCACCGAATCAATACTCCATTGTGGTGCTTCCTGAAAAAAACACATGCACCAAGTGATATGATAATGCTTTAAGTCAGATTTCCCTCTTTTGCTATGTTGAGATGTGAGAAGGCATTGTTCCATGCTTGATGTATTGGTGCACATCCATGTACCAAGAGTCTATAGCCATAGTGGGAGTGGCTCACTCAATGTTGTACATTTCAATCTCTTGCTCCAATCTTATGCACTCTTCCTCTTACTCTATTACATTTGTTGCCTCTATTGCTAATTGTAAAAAACCATGACCCTTCATTATGTGAACCGGTTTGATGTCTAGATGATATTCTTGTAACCTAGTCTTCTAGTTCACCCTCCTTTTACCCAGCTCTTGCTAAATAGGCAATGATCTGACTACTGGGTGTTGAATGAAGATAACAAAATGATTCTTTAATAGATAGGGTCTGAAGTGCTTGACCTCCTTGTACACTTCATAAGCTTGTTTTTCCACGGTATGGAAATTGAGCTTTCATCCTTCCAGACTTTCACTCATGAAGTACATAGGTTTTTCATTGTTTAAATCATCCTTCTGAGTGAGTACAGAAGCAAGTGTCGAAACAAAACATGTAGACTAAGAAGTCTTTATTGAAGTTGTGGTTGTACAGTGCAAGTGCTTTTGCTATATCTTATCTGATACGGGAAGATGCTTCTTTTTCCCTCATCCCATTTATAGAATGTTTCCTTCCCGATCATCCCTTGTATTGGTTTAACAATATGGGAATAGTCATAGGTAAAATTACAAAGGATGTTGATCTTCGCCAAGAAGGACTGCATGGATTTCTTCTTCACTAGGTAGGGAATCTGGGTGATGGTCCTGACCCTATCTGGGTCTACCTTGATCCCACATTTAGAAACAATGTGTCTCAGGAGGTTACCTTCGAACACTACAAAGATACTCTTCTTGGGATTCAAGGATATACCGTATTTAAGGAATTGCTAAAAAATATTCTTCAAATGGCATAGGTGGTCGAACCTCTATTTCGAGAATATTTTGACATCATCGAGATAAAACACTACTCTCTATCTAATAAGCCCATGAATTTTGATGTCCATCGAATGTTGGAATGCTACATCAACATTGAATAGCCCAAACAACATTTCTCAAAATGTGAATGTGCCCCAATTCATCCTCAAAGTAGTTGTTAATATGAGGATCTTCCACCAAAACCTAGTTGTATTCAAAAAATCCATCAAGCAAAGAAATAATTTCACACCTTGATACAATTTGCAGTATTTTCTCCATGGACAACACACGGTAGTTATCCTTGTTCGAGGTGCCGTTTAGATTCGAGAAATATACCCAAAGGTGGATCTCCCTAGACTTATTTCTCACAGGGATGAAGTTTGAAACCCACATTGAATATCACACCTTGTAGATGCTTTGAGCACCTAACTGTTTTTTCAAATCTCTTTTTATGAGGGGCTAAAGCGTTCAATGAAATTTCCTCGGTTTGTGTTGAAACGGCTTGGCTCCTTCTTTGATTGGTATTACATGCTAGATGATTTGCATGTCATATGTATTGATTTCATCATATGTCCATGCGAAGACATAATGGTACTGATTGAAAAAATGAATGAAGTTTTTCCACTCTTGTGGTGTACAACAAGTACCGATATAAACACATTTCAAATCCTTCTCAGTTCCCAAGTTGATTTTATCATGTGACAGAATGGAACTATGGGTCTTGGAATTCACAAGCCCCTAGAATCAGCTCTTCAAATCATACAAATTCTCTAATGAAACCACACCCTTTAGGGATGACATTTCCTTGCATTGGCTACATCACACAGTGCCTTTCATGCTCATCCTCATCGATCACTGCATCCTTGAACACATCAGCGTTCGCCATGAAATACAGTACTTGTTGGTCATCATTAAAAACACGTTAGTGATATTATCTGGAAGATAATGTTTATACAAAATTTAAATAGAAAAGGCATTCCTTAAAGGTGATATCCTAGCAACAGTGTTTTCCAAGGCATCTGTTGTTGCATTACACATTCTTGGAACTAAAATAATATTAAAAGCTTGGAAGTGAGAGATGAGTCACCATACCTCTTTTTGATAGCTTTTATGATGAGTTGACACACAATATATAGTGTTATGTACTTTACACACCATGGTTTCAGAGTCACCTACCACTTTTAGAATGACAAAATTGAGGTCGATGGCCTTCTGTAAGACCAAGTTGAGTGCTTCATTACTCTACAATGTTGTTTGTGCACTTGAATTCCAAGATGTTGGAGATCAAGTGTTTTCTCTGCAGTGGGTCTATTAAAACACAACTAGCTCCAGAGCCATCCTGTGTCTTGGATCCATTGAAGTAAATAGTCCAAATATAATATATACATGGATTTCTGACTACAATAGTAGTAGTAGTAGTAGTAGTAGTAGTAGTAGTAGTGATGGTGGTGGTGGTACTAACTATACAAAGTTCGTCATCACTATTTGGACATGGAAGGAGATCCAACTATGTGTCTGGTGGAACTGGGGTTGGATCTGCAAGATTACACCTCAACTGTGTCTCCATAGAATAATTGTCAAATAATAGTTTTGCAAAATCCATTGGCTCGTTATGTCCATTAAAGGGAGTCACCATGTGCTTCATGTATCTCTCTAACTCTCCCGTGATCTGATTGTTCCTACCCTTGAACATAAGCCATATGTGTGACCAATATATGGAAAAGTATCTTTGTAGCTTGCTTGATTACTCTTTGCTCTGTAACACTTTGTATGCTTCCGGAATGTCCACAATCACTATATTGATACATTAGTGAATGGGAGTGTCAAATGATAAATGCATAATGAGATCCTTACGTTCACCAATTTCCTTGACATGAATTATGTCCAAATGAATAATATATCTATCATTATTTTCCCATTTAGCATTGATCTTCTTGGCCACAGATAATGGCATGACATTCACTGATGCACTCAAGTCAATTAAGGAATTGTGTACACTGAAATTGAAGATTTCAAGTCTTAACAAGAATGGTGGGTCGAGTGTGTTTACATCCAATTTGAGTGCATTAAGTATAGATGCGAGAGATTTAGGAGGAGATTTACTAGATCCCTTGTCCAAATAGGTGGCATTACCTAAACAAGTTTTCCCAAGAGCCCATAGAAGGATGTCCCACTGGCTCGTGATCTTTGTAAGTTTGAACATGGAGATGTTTTCCCGAACCTTCCTCATATCGTCTACAATGTTATAATCCAAAGTGACTAGATTGACAAACGTGTTTGGGGATTGAAATTGGTTTATGATTTCTAAAGGGATAGTTCTATCCTTACTAATGTTGAAAACTATTTTTGTTGAAACTATTTTCCCAGACATTCTCTGAGTGTTCTGTACTGAGTTAGCTGAAGGATTGAGTTTCCTTAACATATTTTCTTTGAAATTTCACTTCGGCACCTCAATCATAGTGGTCATCCCTTAGCTTCTTAATTTGTGCTAATTTCTCTACTTCTCCATTGGACCATCACTTAGAGGCTGCTTATTATCAATACTATTTTGGGTTGTGAGCGAAATGATACATGTTTAATATATGTCTGATGCTTGGAGCTTCATCAAATGCAAAAACTTCTTCCTTATCCTCATAGGTCTTATCTTTCTCCTCAACCATGACTGAGTTAACAAACTGCACAACCATTTTTCTCATGAGTTAGTTCCATTGTGGGCATGTCTTCTCCGAATGATGCTCATTACGAAACATGCAATATGAATCGGTGCCAATTTTTTTGATATTCAGGACAACATTAGAACTCAGCACAAGTTTTGCTAGTTGATCGCTACTACTGACGAAAGTTGAATTCATTCTGAGCATGAACTTGGGAGGCTTGCTTCTCGCGGTAGTCTCACTTTTCCTTTGTTTGAGTTCAACCACTTCAGTGGTCAGGGACTTGACGAGACAAGTCAGGCTTTCAAGATTATTCAGTTCTTTCTCCTTAGCCTTGCTCGTGGAGTCCTAAGGCCTGTTACACATGTAATTTGAGTCCTTGGTTGATTCATCATATGCGATGACTCCAATAGCATGCAAGTCCTTCTCAATGACGATAGCCTCTTCATAGTTTTCTACCAATGTTTGTCTCGCATTTTGCTTTACAAACTATGCAATATTTGTTAGCAAGGAAGAAGTGTAGTAATCTATGATGATGGAGTCATGAGGTTTTGTATTATCTAAAAATTTGTTCAATGTGCGATTGAAATATTTAGCTTTTTCTTTCTGTCCCATGTTTAGATAACCCAATTCCTTTAATAACACAGCAGGGGTCTTGTCTTCAACAAATTTTTCAAGAAAGATGTTTTTAAATCCCCTCCAATTCTGGATGGAGTTTGGAGGAAGGTTGTGGTACCATATTACAACTTCTTTACCATCCAAGACATATGTAAAAGGTTTGCATCCAACATCAAAGTAACGTACCTCAATTATTTTGCAGATGTAGGTAAAAATTGTCTATGTGATCTTCAACCTTCACTATCTTGTTAGGATCATAGTTCATCAAGAGCTTCTTTGCATGCCTTGGCATCTTGTGTAGGAAAAATAGAAGTAACAGTTGGCCGTGAGTCATCCAGTCCAAATTCGGCTCTGTCATTTCTTCGTCTTTGTTTTACTCCTCTTCCTTTTCTGAATCTGATGGTTCCTCTTCCGCTTCTTCCTCTTCTTCTTCACCTATCCCACCAAAAGTTGAATGTGAGAGTAAGGGGTTACCTTTGTTACCTCATTGACAGAGCATTGATTCTTCTTCCCTTTCCATAAAAACTGATAATTCTTCAAGAGTGGTAAGGACCACTTCTTCAATGGACAAGACTATTATTCTTGTGGGGGTGGTCTTGTTCTTCTTTTGAGAATATGGAAGACTGATTACTCCCAGAATCAGTCCGACAACTTTTGAAAACTAATGGGAGATGGGGCAGATGACTCGAAGCTAATCATATGGGATTTCACATTCAGGCCTGGGATGGGAATAGTCACCACCTTCAGAATATGAGTTGGGTATATGGAGTGAACGTTGTTTCCTTGACCAAGAGATCGGTTAGTGGGATCAGTGGCTCTATCAACAATAAAATATTGGCTTCCCTCCTTCTAGCACCATAAATCCTGACGGTGTTGGACCCACCAATGTTCAGGGGATACCCCCAATATGAAGTCCCAATCATAACTCACACCATTTGGTGTAGGAGTCCCATTTCTTATAAGGCCCGATTGCCAAATCCTTAAATATTTTTCTTGACTCTAACTATCAACACAAGAGAGTGATGCAATGGTATCTTTGAAAAGCAAGGGGAGTGTGCCTGGTGACTGTGGACTGTAACTATGTTGAGGTTTTTCTACTGCAAAGGGGGAGAGAAAAGTGAGCCTCTAAGTGAGAGGTAATAGTGTAATCACCCAGGAAGAGACACGTATGAACCAGAAAGACATGTCTAACGTCCAATGGAATATTCCACAACGGATGTGGTCGTCATTATAATGAGTAAACAAGGAAATATTTGTCTAATATACTGCGGAATAGTGCACAAGGATGGGACAGAGATAACAACCATTAAAACACATTCTCAACAAGATAAACACTAAAATAAATAAAATAGCTGAACTATCTTAGTACATGTGAAAGTAAACATTAAATATGAACATCCATAGAATAGTCTTACAAACATTCACAGTTCATGCATGAAGAATGTGCTCTATTTAAAATGCTTTTTTTATTAAGAAAAAATTCTAAGACACATATTTACATTGTACATCACTAGCCCCAGTAGTAAGACATTGGAGCCACTCGTTTCTCCTCAAAGAAGTAGTTGATATGTCTAATACCTTGCGCAAGGAGCCAAGGTGAAAAGTATTTTGCTCATAAAATGAGGGGGTATATATAAGCAAAGGGGTGATGCTTCCACCTTGTGACTCTTTGACTACCCTCATGATAGTTCGACTTCCTATGAATTTTCAACTTACACAACTCTTCATATTCATGTGCGTCCTTTGGAATTCCACTTTACAATACATTTGATTACAATATATATGGTCCACACTAGTGATGTGCCATATGACAACTCATCACACCACTTGACATGACACTGCTAACTTGGACTTGCTTAATGATGTGACAATGTCATCACTGTTGCTGCTGAGTACTAGATTTTTTGTTGGATATGATTTCTCTTCTCCTCCACATAGCTTGATGATGTGGGGTCTCCATTGTCCAATGATCTTCGATCTTGGGAGGTGGTTGCAAACTTATGTTCCTTTTCTTTCTCTTGATAGGTCCACGCATAATCTTAGTTACAAGTGAGTCTTTAGGCATGCTTCCTTCCTTCTTCTCCTTCTTCATCATCTCACCTCTTGATAGTGTACTTGTTCCTTCAATTCACTCATGACTGAACGACATGAATCTGAAAACTCCTTAGTCTAAGATGATGCATTATTATCCATGAAATGAACCCAAGACAAGTCATAGACTAGGAGGAAGGGTTCAACTATTGCGCATTGCCTAATTCCTCCTGACAAGGAGAGAGTTTGATCACTGAGATTGCACAAAGCACGACTCCAACTTGACTATGGAAATTTTCTACATAGTTCTCACTAAGGAGGAAATTTGTGCAGTGCCCACTAAAGGTCATAATTGTGTAGTTCAATCATGCAGCGACTGATGTTGGATGAGGCCTTGGGAGGATAGTACTCTACAGTTTAAAGATGCAAGGGGGATTGGGCAGAGGAGATGCCTGAAGGGAAAATCTATGTAGTTTCTCGGGGTAGTGAGCTTCAGTTGGAGGAGGAGCACTAGAGGAAGCATTTGCACAATTTTGGAGGCCAAGGGAGGTTGGGCTCTTTGCGCATTGCATATATCCAACATGCAAGGGAAAATCTTGAAGGTTTAAGGTGGAAAGTGTGTAGTTCAACGAAGATTGGGAGGCACAATTACACAATTATGGAGGTCAAGGAAGGATGCTAGACTCTAGAATTTCATAGAACCACAAACCTAGAGGACGGTGACTATGCATTGCATAGTTCTAGACAACAAGATCACATTAATGAGGGATTACACTCCATAGCACGTAACTTATTCGGGGCCCGGTGAAGCTAAGTTGTCTGCTTCAGAATATTTTCTGAAAATGGCTAAGTGTGGGGAGAGAGTTGGATTCATGGTGAACTTGACTTTGTTATCACACACTTAGCATGCATTGATGGCTCAGCAACATAGATTATTGAAACAAAAAAACAAAGCATTCCCCTTTGTGTGTTTGTCTCATGACAAGATGCGACAAGTGCGACACTTAAGATAGTCTTTGGGATGACTGTGATGACACTTGTGCGACAATGTTCAATACTTTTTGTATGAGTGCAATAGATGTTTATATGGTTAGGACAACTCATTTAGACAAAAAAATATCCTTCAAAACACCCATAAAATGCTCGCAAACATTACATGGCAGTCAAACATGTCAAAATATGACAAGTAATACAACAAGCAAAAGTGGCTAAAGAACTTCAAGAAAACTCATGGGATGAGCTAGAGCGTTTGCAAAAATTAAGGAAAAGACGAAGCAACGCTTTGAAATTTTAGTGCAAGCCAAAATTTTGGGCGGTGTTGCAACAGCTACAAAAGGACCATTAAGAGACATCCACACAAAACACAAAAATTTACCTAGGGAAATCCCACATGGGGGAGAAGCCTAAAATCCTTTCCTTATACAATTAATTCAACAAGAAAGACATCAAAGTCAAGATTATAGAAAAATTGACCAGCAAGATGACAACCTCAACAATCCTCCAAAAAACCAACGTAACCTCTTCTATCTTCATCCATCATCTCCTTGATTTCTTCACTTTAAGAGAGCATAATATATTTGATATGATGATAAAAGAATTGCCACATGAGAGAAATCATATATATATATATATATATATTTTATATATTTAGTCAGCTAAGCCCAAATGGCACATGTTCGCCACCCAAAGAATATATAATATATATATATATATATTCTAATATATATATTCTTTGGTTGGCGAACATGTGGCATTTGGGCTAGCTGACTTAAATTAAGAAAACGGCTGACTTGGACTTCTTGTGGAGCCATATACAATCTAAATTAAAATTTTCCTTTTAAGAAGTTTATGAAAACATTGTCTTCTAATTTTTCTTTTAACAAATACATAAATATAAAATTTTATTTTAAACATAAAAAACATGCTTTACATATAAATATCTTAATAATAAAATATACATTATAAAAACGGAGCATTATTAAAATATTCAACACAATCTAATATAAATGTGAATTTCTCCTTAAAACGAATCCATTGTTTCTTTTGGATGTAAAACTAATTTTTATTTTTTTTATTTGAAAAAAAATATCATGGCCTTTGCTTTGAATTAAAAGTCACACATATATTTAATTTTTCTTAGAATGTAAATAAAGCAAGGGGACTTAACTTTCCTCTACTTTAGGAAACAAAACTAAAAAGCGAAGAAGTGTTGGCAAAACTCCTCATGATTGTTCACTTTATCATCTGCGATGATTTTCGAAATAAGTACATATCTTTATTTAAAATTCCAATCTTATATTTTCATAGAATTCTCTCTTGTTCTAAGAAACTAGACGCATGAGTAAGGTTTTTTTGGGTTTTTTTACCTCAGTTCTATATTTGTTAAAAATAATTTAATATCTATCATTTTGTGCATAAATAAAATTTAAATCTTTACCATAATTTGATCGTATTTTAAATAGTGGAATTTACAATTTTTTTCCTAATTTTAATTTTTTAACCTATTTTTTATAATTTTTAATAATATTTTAATATAAAGTAATACACAAAATCATCAAAATAAGTAATAATTTACCATCCGTATATATATCAAAATTTCTCATTTAACAAAATATTGTACATTATTGACCACACTTTATTATCTCATTTCTTTTTCTAAAAACCTGTGTACTTTAATTTACTGAAATCATTGTAATCTTAAATGCAATTTTGATATTATTATTTTTTTATCTAAAAAATATTACCTTCTTTAATCACTTTGTTTTAAACAACCATGTTTATTTTGACCGCAACAAAATAAATAGGCTTGTATTAGTAATATATGGAGAATGTTAAGAGAGATCATTATTTGTTAATGGCGGGACATTTTTTATTTATCAATCAATATCTAAATGTGTTTTTCAAAAATAATGTAAGTGTTTTTTATAGTGTAGCCATTATTAATTAAATATAATAAATATTAAATATTATAAATTTCAAAAACAAATAATTAGTATAGTTATATAAATTAAATAACTAATAGTTTTGATAGCAGTGAATCCATTATCAAAACACTTACTTTACATTATATCTTATATTGTTAAAGTTAAGAAAATCACAAAATAAACTATCTAAATATAGTTAATTTTAAATTTGTTATTATTAATTAGTTAAATAATTTATATATATATATATATATATAATATATATATATATCATGAAAAATTTATTATTTATGGAGAACTTACCTCCCTTTTGCCAAATGGAGACTAATTCTTTTGTAACTAGGTTTTGTTATAGTACCATGAGCTAATACCATTTTTTATCAATACTACATGTCCAAAAAATCATAACTCACTTCATATTGCACTTGTTTATATGATTTTTTTTACATTAATATATTCAATTAAAAAGGAAAAAATGGTATAGTTATGTCATAGACATGTCTATTTTGGAATAGAGCTTCTTGAATTTTAATTTAATTGTCAATAATTACTAGCACAGCTAGATTAATAAATATGGTTGATAGACACCGATAAATCCCTATCAACCATGTATATTAATTATCAATAATATTAAGAATTAATGTTATTTATTAATAATAATTAATATTATATTGTTACTATGAATATTAATAAAATATATAATAAAGTTAATTTATGATTAATAGATTAATAAATAAATATAATAACAAAATTATTTGTATAACAAATCAAAAATTAAAATTTATTTTCAAATAACTAATGTATTTTTTTACAATTTTAATTAAATTATTTAATTAAGGAAAATGTAATATGAACAACTATCATATAAAATAAATTATGATTTTTTGGGCATGTGGTGTTGATAAGTCATGATATTGTCCCATTGTACTATAGCAAAGTCTATTTATAAATTAAGAATGTCCATGGTAAAATGGTAGTAAATCTCATGGATAAGAATCATGTCCCATGTTTTTCAAATGTATATATGTTTAACTTATATCAGTTTTATTTATAATAATAATAATAATGATTTAAAATAAAGTTATAATTTAATTAGTTTTATAATATTTTTAATTTTACCAACATGAGATCTATAATGAAGTAATTGCTTTGATCCTTGTTATGGCTTGATGCCTATGAGAATTTGTCAATCATTTAATGTATATGACTGAGCTAGTTACCTTGTAGATAAATCTCAACCTTTAATTTATATATACTAAATTGAATACTCTAAAACAGTATATAAATGTTAAATCCTACCATCTACCTAATAATTATTAATAATCCAATTAAAATTTTAAAAATCTATTTCCCGAACAAACACGATTTAATTTTTAAATTTATATTTAAAAAACACTATTACAACTTCCATCTTCCATGAAAACTTAAACTAATCTTATTTATAATATATATATATATATATAATAAATAATATAATTAATTTCTTCATTTAACATACTCTATAATAAAATCTGTCCAAGTTCATTTTCATTAATCATCGCGTAATATAAATAAAAAAAAAACAACCTGTTCTTTCCTATGTAATTTGAACAAGTGTGATTTTGTTATTATTTGCCTTTTATTCGTAATTTTTAATTTTATGCAATGGTATAGTTATAACTATTCAAGTTTATATTGCTTACAATAAAATTAGTTTGTTTATGTTATTAGTGTATAGCATTTATTTCAATACGACTCACTATTGGTGTACTATATAGAGTTTTCTTATTGCCTAATTAAACAACTAAATTATTATTTATTAATAGTATAGATGTTTCTTATTAATGAACTATACCTCTCTCATTCACCAATTATATAAATATTTAACATTTTTAATTCAATAATTAATAATCATATAACTAAATTTGAAAACTTTAAAAAATAGCACAACTATTAGATGTAACTTTAGCATGTCATCTTGTACTTTTTCTGCTTAATCTAATTTTTTTTAAGTAAAAATTATTTTAATTATAATCTTATATTTACAATGAATTTTAAATAAAGTTAACTTTTAACTTATTGAACGGACAGAATAGTAAAATCAGGGTTAGGATGGCCAAATGAAAACCTCAATCTAAACAAAAGCCGTGAGAATAAGAAATAGAAAACATACACGATTTCTTTCATTCAACAAAATCAAAGGAAAAAAAAACGTAATGGTTAGAAAGAGCTTTTCCCTATGGAAGAGTTTGAGTGGAGAAAAGCTTCCATGACCATCATTGCGCACCATTTTTCTCCTTGCGAACCTCGTCTTTAGTGCGGAATAAGGATGTGGTCCCACGGAAAGATCCCCATTCCAAAGGGTTCGCGGCTGCGGATAAAGGGTCAAAAAGTTTAGAGAACAGACCAGCCCCACGAAATCATCCATTGGCGCGTGTAATTGTGTCTAAATAAAGCTGTAAAACTTTACGAAACAACAGTCATTTAATCTAGTCGTTTGTGGCTGGCATCACGTTCGCTCAGAGAGTACGGAAGCCCCAGGTTTCCACGCCTATCAAACGTCTCTGATGGCGTCCCCACTATCTTTATCCTTCAAGTTCATATTATAATGGTTATTGAACCTTATTTGCAGCATTGGATGTTTACAATTAATTATAGGCCTCGCCTCGCATGTTTAGATCTTGCCTGGGAGTTTAGTTTATTGGATATTCATAGGATTGGCTTCTCATAAATGTATATTTAACGATGCAGATGAGACAGGGGAATCAGAGAACAAAAATGGCAACCCCCTGTGCGGCTTGCACGACGCTGAGGAGGCGGTGTGGAGACAATGTGTGCTGGCTCCTTACTTCCCATCAAACGACCCTGAGAAGTTTGCAAGTGTGCACAGAATATTTGGAGCGAGCAACATCATCAGGAATCTTCAGGTTTTGTGATTTTATGCAACATTAATCATGATAATGATGTTCAGCCGATAATCTAATTGATGATAATGATGCTGAGCTGGTAATCTAATTGATGATAATGAAGATTATTGATGCATTGCTATCAATTTTGATTTATATTAACCGGAAATTATTTCAGTTCAAATGTGTTAATTTTGTGAGAAAATTATAAATATATGTAGGGCATGGTTGCTGATATTGTTAAGGAGATGACTCCGATCATCCACTGTCTTCATGTGTGGAGGCATTACCTAATTGGGAAGCCGTTTGTTGTCAAGACTGATAACGTTGCAGCAAGTTATTTTGCATCACAACCGAAGCTTTCTGCGAAGCAAGCTCGTTGGCAGGACTTCTTGGCAGAGTTCAACATGTCTATTGAGTATAGACTGGGTAGACACAATGTGCTAGCACATGCCCTTAGTAGGAAGGGGCAACTTGTAGCATTGGAGGGTGAAGACCAGCAAGGAGTAGAAGTTGGGTTCATATGTCAAAAGAGATGCAGAATAAACTCAAAGAAAGTGTTGAAACTGATACTTTGGCATAGAATATAATGAAGCAGATAAAGGAGGGGAAGACACGAAAGTTCTTTCTATGGGACGGGTACTTGTTCTTTGGAAACTGAATGTATGTTCCAAAGTCATCTGGTCTCAAAAGGCACCTTTGGAAGGAGTGCCACGATTCTCCGTGGGCTGGCCACCCATGGCAGCGTCATTCTTTGGCATTATTAGAGAGAGAATTCTTTTGGGAGAAGATGCGGGAGGATGTGGAGGAGTATGTACATATGTGCATCATTTGTCAGTAGGACAAATCAGATAATCAGATGCAAGGAGGACTATTGCAGCCTTTACCAATTCCTGAGAGGCTATGCATGAGTGTCTCGATGGACTTCATCACTCAATTACCATAGGTTCAGGGGTATAATGGGATCATGGTCGTGGTTGATCGTTTTTCCAAGTATGCTATCTTTGTTCCTACAAAGATGCCTTGTGGAGCCGAGCGAACTGTGGAGTTGTTCTTTAAGAACATAGTGAAGTATTGGGGAATGCCATTGAACATTGTGTCGGATAGAGATCTGCGTTTTACAGGGAGATTTTGGACCACATTGTTCAAGTTAGTTGGGACGGAGTTGTTGATGAGTTCGAGCTACCATCCGCAGATAGATGGGCAGACCGAAAGGATCAATGCATTGCTCGAGGACTACTTGCGACATTATGTGACGGCTGATTAGAAGCATTGGCCTGAACTCTTGGATATTGCACAGTTTAGCTACAATGTTCAAAAGAGTTCTGCAATAGGGTATAGTCCATTTGAGTTGGTGAATCGACAGATGCCGGTTGCACCGCACACCGTTGAGACAGGAGGTTTTTTGAGGAGTTCTCATGCGAAGAATTTCATGAAGACTTGGGAGGAGACCTTGGAGTTAGCACGGTTGCGCTTGCACAATGCTGCAAGGAGAATGAAGAAGTATGCTGATAGGGGAAGACGGGATGTACACTTCAGTGTGGGAGAGATGGTGTTTCTCAGGATTACTGGGGAGCAGTTTCAACCAGCCAAGGGGACTGCAAGCAAACTAACACAGAAGTATGAGGGACCATTTCAGGTGAAGAAGCAAGTGGGGGAAGTTGCTTATGAGCTGGAGCTTCCGCACCATATGCACATGAAGCATCTAGTTTTTCACATTAGTCAGTTGAAGAGATGCACACTTGATGCTGATCATCTAGAGAGAGCTGAATCGCCGAGAGGACTAGCCAGGATTGTGGATAAACCAGGATTGGAGTTGGATAAGATTTTGAGCTTCAGAACTACAGGGATTGGTTGTCGCATGAAACGGGAGTATCTTGTCAGATGGAAGAATGAATCGAAAGAGGAGAGTTGGGAATCGAAGGACTTCTTTGGAGATGGAAGAAGAAGATTGCGAAGTATGAATGGAAGATACTAAGGCAGTCGGGATTTTCGAGGGCGACAATTATTTCCAGTGGGGGAGGATGTAATGCCTTGCGATCATTGGGTGACCGGGCGTGCGTGCCTACCTCTGCGAAAAAGTTACTAAGACAAAACTATGAGCAACAAGGACGAAATGCGCATGCATAGACGGGTTGGCGCTCACATGCTTATAGGGCGAGTCATGGGGACCTCATCCACAAGCTGACCGAGGCATGATGGTGAACGATGGGTGTATCGGTGGGGCGGTCCCGACCACACAAAGACATCGCAAACGTATTTGTAGACCTGTCGGTTGAGTGCTTTGGTGAGTCTTCTGGGTAGGAGGTCACCACTCGACCAAAGCATATATACACATGGAGTGAACGCTCATTTGGAGCATCAACATCGCATTGATCCATCGCACAACAAGTAGAGCGCAAGTCCTCTACTACAGGGTGTTTGGTGATGTGCCCGCCAAGTCGGGCAAGAGGAAATGCATTCGTACAACATTTGGAGGTGTCGGCGGAGGGCGCAGGTGAACCGCCCGCCCGCTGGGTGAACGCATAGGTTGAGGTCGTGTGAGTGTGCACTGGCACGCTCGCCCGTTCGGGCAACATTGCATTGGTGACATTATATGTTGTTGTATTACGGTTGAAGGTTGTGGTGGTGACCGCCATGCGCTCTTGCATGGGTGGGCGCCCAACCTTGGTTATGAATGTCGGTGGAGCGACGCTCCCTGCCATTGTACTATCTTCTCCCATATATAATAAAAGATCTTCTCTTGCATATTGTTGGTGTTCTTATTGTTGTTTATCATGTTATTTATTATGGTTTCCGCACATTATAAATTTATTCATGGTTAATATGAATGGTCGAAGGCGTAGTTCGTAAGGTAACATAATAATGGAAAATGTTGGTTACTTAGGCGGTGTCGCAACCGACCAATTAAAGGAAAAAAGAATTGGGGGCGTGACAGGGGGTACTGTGACCACCTTGGTAAGAACTTTAATGTAATAAAGTTAGTAAAATAAAAATAATAACCAAGTTCATGGGGCACATATTTTAAGATGATTGTTGGGAAAAACATCTTAGTATGGGTGTTAATTTGGGTTATTATGGCTAAGGAAATTGGCAAAGGCAATCGAAAAGGCTTTGGAAAGGCAAAGTGGAATTAATTTGAATTTTATTTATGAAAATATTGGAAATTAGGAGAAAAGGAAGGTGAAAGCTCACAGGTTGTATGTGAGATGCAAAATAAAGAAAAATAATCAAAAATTGAAGAAAATAGAGGCCTCATTAAGAAAAATGATTCTAAGGATCGGTTGGTACATTTTAGTTAGTTTAGTTTTGGAGCTCTCTCTTTCTACGTTGTCTCTCATACTCTTGGACATTTAGATCATTCTTGGAGCACTCTAGCATTGGATCAATGAAAAAAAAGGAAATCCAAAGAAGAAAAAGGGAAGAAAAGTTCAAGCAAGGAAGAGCAGAATCAAACAGCTATAGTGGGATTAATTGTTGGTATTAATTTGCATGTGTGATTTCCTTACTAGATGTGGCATGAATGGTACATGCATGTGTGTTTTGGGTTCTCTTGTTGTGATTTGCATGGGTTTTTCAAAGTGTAATAATGTTATTCAACCTACCCTTTCCATTTACGGAGGGCCATTGTATGATGGAGTTGTTTTGTTTTAGTTGAGCAACATTGACAGATGGACTTGGAGCTAAGTGTGGTGGTCTCAGGATTATTCACAACGCCTATGAATCCTAGGATCAGATAGAGGGTAAAGCTTGTATGTGAACACTTCGATTGAGTCTAGGAATCCCTTAACCAGTGAATGGTTAGATACACAATAAATCTCAGTAGTGAATACCTGTGATTAGGCCTAGGAATTCCTTGACTACTAATGGTGGAATACACATTAAATCCCATAGGGTGGAGACCTGATAAACCAATGATTCCCTTGACTGGTAATGATATGATACATAGTAAATCCAAAAGGTTGAGACAAACAAATCCCGCACGGTTTAGGTAGAGAGATCTAGAGGCATCCAATTTTTGTTTAGGACCTAGTGATCTAGTGTGAATTATGTTAAAGCCTGGATCTATTGATGAGGGTTGAGGTGGTTTGACCTTAGAAATCCTTGGTTGATTTTTTTGTGAGTCCCACATTCATGCTTGGAATATGGAATGAGGTTGATTAGTTGAAAGAAATATTTGGCCAATATATGGCTAGGTGGTTCATGGAAATCCCATGGTTGGATTTTGCATTAATTAATATAGCTTTTCCTCTTGGTGTTTCATTTGTAAATATATTGGTTCATATTTTATTCTTATGGCTATTATATCCTTGTTATTTGTTTTTGGTTATATGTTGGTTATGAGTATGTTTTATGACAAACTTGATGTGTGGATCTCATCATGATTTGATTAGAAAATGAATGCACAATGAATATATGACCTAAGAGATGATAATTAAGCTAATGTGATAAGGCATCAATGCTTCTTTACGATCCTCATATAAGTATGAGACCATTATGCTCAGATCTATTATTATGACCTGTAGATTGCATATTTATGACATCTTTGAAGAAATGATTGTCATGTATAGTAGGGGTCAAATTAAGTACTTGTACTTATGATTACAATAGTACCCTTATTCATTTTTCATTTATCATTTGTGAAAGTTTCATGAATTTTTGGGCAGTGGCCTAAGTCTTGGCCAAGAAAAAATGGCACAAAATCTTAGGTTGTTGGCTCAGAACTAGCTAAAAAATTCCACAATCATTTGCAAGCCTTGTTGTGGGAGTGAATGGAAGGCCTCAGTCACATGCATGACTTGTCCTGGGAGTGGATGGGGGGTCCAAATCATTTAAATGTCGAGTTGTCTCAGGGGTTACTCACTTGGAAGGGTTGGTTGGCTCCTGAAGGTTCCATAGCATGTGTGGAAGGTCAAATTTGTTTTCTTTTTGTCAGTTCGACTTCCTTAACTATACATGCAGAGTTGAATAACATCATAGTATCCTCTTCTCACATATTTACCCTAGCAGACCGGTTAACTTCGGTAAATGTGGGAGGATGGTGTTATAGGAGATAAACAAAGATGTTAGAATGTGTTCTTAAATTAATTTTGGCAAGAGGTCAAAGCTTTGAAAATATTTTTCAAGCATCATACTATTCAATAATGTGTACAGGGAGAGAAATATGGAAGCTGGTGGTTTATCCAAAGCTAGAATTTTGATGCATCATGGTACCTCAATGATAACAAAATATAGGAAAGGGGAGATTTTGAAATAATATACATATACATACACATATACACATATATATAAATACAATCCCAATGGGTTAGCTTAACTGGTCAGGTTACTTTTATTAAAGCACCTTGCTAATGGGAGATCACAAGCTCAATTCTCCTCGATGCTCTTGGGGTGAGGCTCAACTAATGAGTTCTTATGGATGTGATCCCTTTAAGCGGAACTACCTAGATATTTACATGGCC
This sequence comes from Pinus taeda, assembly GCA_000404065.3. Lineage (NCBI taxonomy): Eukaryota > Viridiplantae > Streptophyta > Pinopsida > Pinales > Pinaceae > Pinus > Pinus taeda. The sequence continues at coordinate 514,118 of APFE031424130.1, read as the reverse complement.
GTATCAACTACCAATCCCACATGTAGGTGAACCTCGCCACCCCTCCTCCCCCAACACTCGCGCGCGCACACACACTCTCTCTCTCTCTCTCTCTATATATATATATATATATAGACACACACACACACATTCTACAATAATCAATAACTAAACATTCTAATGGTTGATTGACATGGGGTCTATTCCAACCACTACCACTATAAACTCTAAGTGTGTATGTACACCCCTCACATACGCATCGGTAATTCAAGGGATTTGAAAACTAGACCTAATTACACATAATACTTCATTTACATGGATATTGCAAGTTAAGCTATGCCCCAGGGGTCGAGGAAATTTTGAAATATTATCCCCCTCATTTTCATGAAATAATGGAGGAGAAACTGATGTTATTGTGACCTGTTTCTTGTCTTTGAATAAATATTACTCCATTATTTAACAATCTTTATCATTCTATTTATTTTATTTGTAGATATTAAAATCATATCTCTAGTATTAAAAATATATCCATTCTCGGAGTGGACAACTCAAGCCTTTTACTTGTCAATTTAATATATCTAATGATTTTTTCTTTTGCAAGGAAAATCAAGTCAAATCCACCTGAAGAGATCACATCTCACTAGCGAAACTAATCAAAGCCTAAGCATGAGGGCATAGAGGAGAATTAACCTTGTGATCTCTCAATAGAGAAGTGAGCAACAAGACTTCGATCAATTGAGCTAACCCTCAAGGCTATATCTAATGAATTTAATAAAACTAATTTCATATTTAAACTTTTTTTAAGAAATTTTAGAATATCATAGATAAAAAAATTCAACTTTGAAAAATGATCATGTGAAATTGTAATTTTATAACATAAAAAAAATATATAATAATTCCAAGTAAATAATGAATAAAAGTTATATAATAATTGAATGCTAAATACTCAGCAATGATCATATATTTATCTAAAATATGAATGCCTTGTATCATATCAATTTTTATCTTCTTCTTCCTTTTAATATAAACATATATAAATTATATTTTTCCATAAAATAATTTATTATCTGCTACTTTGTTTATCTATAAGTATTGATTCTGAAATAATACAAGAATAAGCATAATCATCGTTGCGTGAATTATGAAGCATCATTGATAATTGGAATAATATTTAATGTAACTTATTATGTTCTTTCACTTGATATTAACACTTAATTTATTTTTCACAACTAGGTTGAACCTACGTTGGGCTCGGCCGCAATGCTAGATAGAAGAATAATCTACCTATCAGCAGGATGTGATCACTAGGATAGTTTAATTGCCCCGAAGATGGATTCCATTCTCAATGCCTCTCATTATATTTGAATCTAAAAACTAATGGAGGCTAAACCCTGTACAAACCAATCGATTTAAACCTCATAAATTTACATAATATTAAATTGTACCTTAAAATCATTTTGGTGAGAAGGAATTATTAGTTCTCAATTTTTTTTACAAATTCAGTATTAATTAAAAAAATCATATTTAGTGTTAAGAAAAGCAAGATTGAGAATTATGTTCTTTATCTTGGTTTTGACACTTAAAATCTTTTTTTAAGCCCATAGGATTGTGTACTTTGAGTTGAGATTTATCTTCAAAGTAGTTATGCCCTTTTTTCCCTTTAAATTAAATTGATTAATTAAAAAAAATAAAAATTGGCGTATGAAGAAGTGCCATATGAATAAATTATGGTTTTTTGGGCATATGGTATCGATCCATGATATTGTAACAAAGTTTATTCACATATTGAGACTCTCGATATTAAAAGAAGTTAAATATTCATGGTTAAATATTTTTGCTATGTTTTATTTTATAATAATAATAATAATAATAATAATAATTTGAAATAAAATTATAATATAATTAGTTTTATGATTTTTTTTATTTATTTTAACAACATGACATCTAAAATAAGTAATTTTTTTGAGCTTATTATATATTGGTCTCTATCCAAATTTACCATCTATTTATATGGCTACTCTAATTTAAGCAAATTCATTACGGAAAAAGAAATGTACCGTCCTTTCTTTCGAACTATGCATGATAAAATCCATAAAATCCATAATTGTTTATTTTTGCTAAATTGCAATGCAATTAATAATCATCCTTTCTTTTCACTTTTGAACCTAAGACTATTTATGAAATTGAATTTTTATTTTCAAACAAAATGCAAAACATCATGGTCTTTTCTTTGAATTAAAATTGCGCGTAGAGTTTTTAAGACATCGTGTAGACTGAAATTTATTTCTTATGAATTTAGATAAGTTAATCCATTTCTTGGGATGTTTTCCATCGTAAAGTAATTACATTAAGGAGCTCAACCGTAAAACAAAAATTTCATAAGTATCATTAAGAGACAGACACAAAAGAACATGATTCTTTGCTCTCGGAAAATCTACCTAGGAAAAAAACCAACAATCTTTTCTTTATGGAAATTCAACAAGAAATACATCAAATTCAAGATTATACAAAAATTGACCAGCAATATTGCAACCTCAAAAATCCTCTAAGAATCGAAGGAAAAACTAAAAAAGAATAGCTAGAAAGCTGGAACAAAGACTGAGTCAAAGTTTCTCTCTTCCATATAAAGTTGGAACTTCTCCACAAAATTACACCACAAAAATTTTGTTCCAAGTCTAGTGACATGTGGGAACAAGAAGATCTTATTCCTATGTCTTCATCCCTCATCTCCTTGATTTCTTCAATTTAAGGTAGAATAACATAATTGATATGATGATACATGAATTTCCTTAAGAGGATGATAAATAGTCCTTATATATATAGTTCCTTTGGGAACTGAATAGGTGCTTATTTAGGGCTGAGCTGACTTGGTATGGAGGAGGGTCGACTTGGTCTACCTGTGGAGCCATAAACAAAATTTTAAAATTGAAATTTTCATTTCGGAAAGGCCATGAATAACATGCCTTCTAATTTTTAGTTTGGCAAATACGTAGATAATAAAAATTTCTTTTGAGCATGGAGAACATGCTTTACATATAAATATATCAATGATAAAAATATATAATATGAAGGCCGACCATAGTTATAAAACTCAAATCTCCTTCTTAACTAAGGAGGTATTTATAATTACTATCAATATTTTCTAAAGTTGATAGATTCTATAAGGAAGGGTTAAGATTAAGGTAAGCATCATTGTTAATATCATAATCACATCATTAACAAAATCATGGTTCACCATCAAACAACTATAGATACAGTGTTAGGGTCCAACCCTATCCCCTTTATTTATGTAATAACCACAAGGGGTTTTGTTACAGTCATAGTTAGTTGAGTGAATAAAGCTCATAGGAAGTTATTCACAATATTAATAATTGTAAGTGGTTGACTCGCATTATAGGAAAGGGACCAAATTAGAAATAAACATCATAGTTAATAAATAAAGTGGTTAACTTGTATTATGCAAGGTACCACTGGTAGTTAGCATTTTGGATGTCATAAGGCTATAAATAGTCTTAGATAGCAAGGGAAGAACCACCGAGTTATATTGTACTTGAGCTCTGCTCTACTGGAGGTTCCCCCTCAAAGAGGTAGTTGAACATTGCATTACGATTATGAATAATAAAATATCTTTGTAGCTTGTCTCAATTCATGTAATATTTTTGTGTATCTGGCGAATATTGTTTCATATTTTTGGAATTATGTTATTGTCATAGGTCAACTACATAACAAGTGGTATGAAATCACTTTCGAGCACCAAGTGTACGCCCAATTTTGGCAGATTTTTTTTTAGGCTAGAGATGTGTTCTGGTAACTTTAAACCATGGGATCTTTCATTGAGCAGATTAAGTTATGGATTTGGCGAGGCATACATGTAGGAACTAAAATAGAAGGTTAGGCTTGTTGGACTCCCTTATGACCCTTGTGGGTACCCCTTCGAGTAGTAGCTCATTAAAGAAAACCACACACAGACTGCACTTCCACGTACCCTTGGGTATATTAGAAGCCCCCCTAAGGTAACCTATAAGCTAACATTACACAATTTGTCACCCAACTTGCTACTACAACATATTGAGAACAACAATCGTGGAGATTAATTGCACATACAAAAGGGTATTCGGGTAGTATGGCTAAGGATACGGTTGATCCTTCTTAGTTGATGCTCTAAAAGATTGAGTTGAGTAGTATTATTAGACTCTTATGTATATCATGTTTCGTAGCACTTGGCACTCATTTATGACCATAGTTCCCTTAGATATCTAAAGATTGGCCCCATAACGTTTCTTCGAAATTAGATCCAACAGTCGGTCTTCAACTGTCGTTGTACATATCATATCTAATAGTTGTGGTTTTGTTGCTACCATACAAATCAAATTCAGGGGTCGGAGCTTTCACAACACATATCAACTTATTTTTTCAGTGTTGGTTTGGTCGCTATAGCCCATATCATATTGTTGCAGAATATTTTGTGGTGTCGAGACTTCGGGTTTTCTGCTACTACAGTCTAGGAGTAATTTTTGTAGGATAGTTGGCAGTATCAAGCATTATTTTGGGATCATGATGGGAATCGTGAAATAGACTTTGCCCATAATATTCAGGATGATGAGTTGATTGAAGTGGTACCATTCACGTGTAAGCCCCCCAATTTTCATTTGGTCTCAATTTTTTCCCAATGTGACTTCAAGTGACCCACATCACTAGACTCTTGACCTTTCGCTCTTTCCAACCATACTACTCTTAAGTAAGCTTGAAATTTTACTGGGGCTAGTGTATGCATGATACTAGGTCTCAAGTTATGGCTATCGAGAAAATCGAAGCTGTCGTAAAAAAATAAATGATTTTCAAACGTTGTTTAATGACATAATCATAGCAATATTCTAAGCCTTGAGAAAGTCTCACAAATCCATGGGGAAATAACACATAATTAATGCACATGTAAAAGGAAAATCCATCCATCACATTCATTTCTATGGAGTTGACCAATATTTGAGTCACAAATTTGGTGGTTCTAACTCGGGAGTATGGGTGGCATAAATGGAACAATATTTCCACCTTAATAATATATGGGATAATGAGAATAAAACACATGTTGGAGCTCTTTAGTTGAACCAAGAGTGATGCCATCGCTGGTAGTGGCATAAGAAATTCTATCCAGAGAGGCCAACTTGGAACATGTTCTCAAAATCCATTTGTGACCACTTTAATTGGGAATCTCCATTTTAGGTTCGTCTCACTGAGCTCAGAATAGTGGGTACAGTAAAAGACTATATTGTATCCTTTAAATAATAGGCCATCCAGCCTGAAAGACTAGGAGCCTTTTACTTGGAATGTTTCACTAGTGGCATAAAGGAAGCCATTTGAATCCATCGCCCATCTAGTTGGTTAGAAGCATCTCGCAAGGCCATAGATGCGGAAGTCGCTTTAAGTTCGCAATCCAACCATCTGAATTTCATTGAACGGGCTTGACCCACCCCACACACAAGCCCCAACCAAACTCTTAAGGTTCAAAAGGTGTCACCAACACAAATGGCTGAAATAAGGAAACAAGGACTCTCCTACTACTATGATGGAAAATACTCCTCGAGAAATAAATGTAAGGAACCAAAAATTCCTTCAAATTGATAGTACTGGTGACAACTATGTCAATGAAGCTCCATCCACTAAAGTGCTTGAGGAGGAAGAAGGTGAACCCAAAATATTCTCCAACAATGATACTACATCTATGACAGATTAGTTGGTTATCTCACACCGTCCCTTGACCGACATTTCCTCTCTTTAGTCTCTCAAAATATGATGTTTTATTAAACATTAGTGGCTAGTGGTCTGAATTGATAGTGGTAACACATATAATTTTATCCATAAGAGAGTATAAAAAGTCATTCATTGTTTTATCAGGGAGGTACCTAATTTCCAAGTCCTTGTCGCTAATTGGGGGACCATGAAATTTGAAGGACACTATGAAAATATTATGCTGGAGATGGAGGAATATCACCTCAAAACCCACATGTTTTCTACTAAAATGGAGGGTTTCTGTATTTTTCTTAGTGCTAAATGACTCCACACATTGGGCCCAATCGCGATGGAATTCCAAGAGTTATATATGAGATTTAAGAAGAATGGTCACACCCATACACTGTATGTACTCTAGGTAGGTTCTCTTATTATTGTTAGCTCACATAAAATGGAGAATCTTCTAAAGAAAGGCCATCATGGGAAAGTAGCACAATTTAATTCCATATGTGCCATTGAATCCGCCCCTCCTAACATTCACCCTCATATGTAACATGTTTTATATTGTTGCAACCAGTTCTTTCAGAAAACTAAGAAGGTCCCACCCTGTAGGGTTGAACATGATCATAGCATCCCTTTGCTCCTAGGTACCAAGCCTCTAAATGTCCCACCCTATCAATATTTTTTTCATGAAAGAATGAAATTGAAAAAATCATGAAGGAAATCCTCACAGTCAATGTTATTCATCCCAACACCAGCCCCTATTCATCTCCAATGGTGATGGTTCTAAAGAAATGTGATGAATGGTGCATGTTTCTATACTTTAGGGCCATTAACAAATTAACCATCAAGGAAAAAAATCTTATTCTCGTTTTTGATGATATGCTTAATGAACTTCATGGTGCCAAATTGTTTACCAAGATAAACATTCACTTGGGATATCACCAAATACAGATGAAGGAAGTTGGCATTCCTAATATAACCTATGAACTAATAAAGGCCATCATGAATTCTTGGTCATCCCATTTAGTATCTACAACGTCCCATCCATATTTTATAGCCTTGTAAACCATCTTTTGAAACCATATCTCATGAAATTCATCCTAGTCATTTTTTATGACATTCTCATCTACAACATCACATGGGACATGCAACTTCAACGTGTTGACCAAGTATTGTAACTACTCAAAGATCAAATTTATTTGTCAAATTATCCAATTATTCCTTTGAAATGGAAGACGTAGATTATTTGGGACACATTGTGGGTTGTGGAGTGAGGGTTGATCCAAAAATGATTCAGGAAATGCAAGATTGGCCTTACCCAAAAAATTGAAGAGTTCTAGGGGATTCCTAGCTCTCACGGTGTAGTATCGCAAAATGACGCATCTTAGGAGGCCTTCTTGGCTCTCAAATAGGCCATGTGCTCCACTCCCGTATTGACCCTACTAGAATTCACAAAACCTTTTATGATTGAATGTGATTCTTCAACTATGGGCATTGATGCAGTATTAATGCATGAAGGTAGAGCATTGGATTTCACTAGTCAACAACTCAATCGAAATCATCTAGGACTATTCTTCAACCAAGGTCAAATTGACATAGGGAGAATATCCTCTACGATACCATGCTTTAAACCAAGGTCAAAGTGACACAAAGATAATGTCTTCTACTAAGTCATTCTCTAGGAAAGGTCAAAGTGACATAGCAGGAATGTCAATATGTTATACCTTTCTTCATCCAAGGTCATAAATACATAGGAAGAATGTCAATCCATGATATTATCTAATATATCAAACCTTTCTCCAACCGATATCATAATGGTAGGGAAAACTTCTCCATCCAAGGTCATAATGACATAGGGAGAATATATCCAACCCAGGTTGTGAAGAAACAGGGATAATTTCCATTGATAATGTTGTTTCATTAGCTCTCCCTATCAATAAGAGAGGTATTCTCCATGAGCTCAAGATTGTACTAGAATTACACAAACTTCCCTCTAGAAACAGGAATCATAAGAAAATCAATTATCTACATATGAATGGAGATATATTGGAGCTTAAAAACTCCCTTTAGCACCATAAATTGAATGAAGTGGTACTCAATTTAAATGTGCTTCAACCTATCATCATGTTGATCACAAAAACTTGATCAGGATAATCCTGCAAGTAACATTTGAAGTCATATTGTTTCTCAGCCTTCCAATCTAGCTATAATATACTTGGACTATAGCATACTCATTGCCACAAATGACTACTTCACGCTCATCCAGTAAGTCATAACAGGTGAAACTCAAGCAACATATTGATGAACACTTTTTGTCTTCAATACTCTCTACCCAACCTAAATCTATAGTTATACTCAAACCATCAATGAGAAATTGCACCATGATGCTACTCCAAAACATGTTGAGAAAAATGCCTTCGATGAACCATGAATAAATTGGTTCCCTTCAATATAACTTATTTTTGGTCACCTTTACTGGGTGTTCCTTCTCAGACTAAGACATTTCATTTTGAGGTAATTCAGGCTACTCCCTCTTCGAATGTTTGATTCTAGCATATAATCTATCTAGTATTACAATGTCAAAGATAGTCCATTACTTAGAAGTCAACTCCCTATGAAAGTAAAAAAGGGATCTTTGAATTATCCCCCTAGTATGGAGGCATTTTTTTCTTCCACAATTGTTACTTATGACAAAATTCCTTCAATTTATGTTAGAGGAAAATCAAATCCTTGATCCATCAATCAAATGTTATCAAATCTAAGTAGCCTTTACAAAGACTTCTTTCTTCTTATGAGACTTATTCATCTACCTTACAACCATGAGGTAGTTCTTTTCATCACGAAGGGCAATATGTGCATCCAATATAAATCATAGAAATAACAAAATTGTACCTTAGTTTATAAACTCCTCCACTTATTGAGATAATATTCTTGTTCAGTTATTTATTGTGTAAGTTATATATTTCAAACTTTCTAATCTATAAGCTCCGTGTGAGCTCAAATTTCTCATGTCACATGCTTTTCTTTCTTCTTCAATTTCCTCCTTATCTAATCAAAGTCTTGGCAACCTTCACTATGTACTTGCAATCCTCACTAGGATGACATGGAGGAATAATTGTTGCCAAGCACTAATTATAAAGACAAAAGACTAATTACTCGTAAAAGAAATAATATTGGTAATTCAAAAGATAGATATAAAACACGTATATTTTTAGAAGAAAGTCATATCCATGTTGATCTTTGAATCATCCTTGTCATCATCATGATGGCATGCATTATTTTGGTAGAAATGTCCAATCCTAGGGTTTTCTTGCTAGGGTTTATGAACCATATTCCTTTTAAATTTTTCTCATTCATACAATATTATATTAATGAGTCCTTTAAATATTTAAAAGATAGAGCTCCAACAATTCATACAATTCATGTTAAACCTTATCATTGACACATGTCATGTATCTTACCAGGACCTAGCATCCATCCCATAAATTAGATCCCATATTTGACGTTCTGTAAAACTTCATGTATTCTTACAAGATCAATGCCTCAACATCTACTTCTTGGAATATTATACCATTCATGGTTCCTTTTCCTAATATATAATTGCATGATCATTCAAGGAAGTTTGAAAATATCTTATGCCTTCAATCAACACAAGCCTTGAAAGACAACTTAGTGTCTTTTAGGGCCTTGACAAGGTTAATTTATTGTCATCAAGCTTGTAACATCCTATTTTGAGCTTCAACTTTAAAATCTACATTTGTTAATTATAATAGCTATGATGTTGAAACTTTCCTTTCACAAATCAAAATTTGGGGCTGATATCCTTCATGACTTGTTAAATAGGCACCATTCCTAAATGATTTCTTCAAGGATTCTTATAATTTGATTAATAAGTGGGTCAATATTTTTCAACCAAGAATTTATGTGGTCATTTCCTCAAGCTTAGGTTGATATGAGTGTTGTCAAAATAACCTCTTTGACTTGAATATTTCAGTGATTCTTACCTTTCCATGCATCTTTTCTTTTTCATAAAACCTTTTATTCCATATGCTTATACTTTTATTGTCTTCAGTTCTTCTTTTTAAAATTGTCACTAGTTGATTCCTTTCTCGGAATTATTTCCAAGCATTTTATACACCTCGACCTTAGTCATAAGATCTTAGTTTATTCTTATGACTTCTTAAAATAAGAAACAACCTTCTGAAACATAAGTCAAATTATAAAAATGTTATACACCAACCAAATTGTATTGACTAAGATATTTTTGGTTTTTTGAGGTCATTGATTCAACACGTTATCATTATTCTTGAGTTTTTCATCCTCTCAATGATTTTCCCTGAAGTATTTAGTCCTCTTGATATTTTGTTCTAAGGAATTTCGTTTTAAAATTCAGATACATTTTCAATAAATCCCTAGGTCGTACCAACATTCTGTCTCAAGATTAGAAGATTAAAAAACAAACTAGGTACTCCTTTTTTTGTTCCATAGAACAAGTAAAATTAGAGTGTTTCTCCATCCGAACAGACTCTAGTTAAGGCATGAATTTATACTGTGGCATTTATTCCTAAATTTGGCTAGAACGTAGTAACAAATTTTCAGTGCTAACTCAACTCCATTTCGAGTGAGGTTCAAGGATTTCTTGACAAATGAAGCCCTAAATGATGGCCTCCATTTCAAGGCTTCTCTTTCATCCATAGCTCTAATACCATGTTGAGGTTTTAGGGAATGTTATAGCTTGTTAATTACTTCTTATGAATTTAGCTACATTAATCCATAACTTAAGATCTTTTCCATCACAAAGTAATAACGTAAAGGAGATCAATAGTAAAACAAAAATTCCATTAGCACCTGTTGAAAAAGTTCAATTCGGCAACATTCAGGGGATCTCCATGATATGAAGTCGTAATTAGACCTCACACTATTTTGTTTAGGAGTCACATCCAGTATAAAGGCCCCATTTCCAACTCTTAAAGGTTTTCCTTGACTCTAATTGTCAACATAACAGAGTGATGCAATGGTATCTTCAAAAAGCAAGGTAAGTGTACCTGGTAAGTGTGCAGTGTAACTATGTCAAGGTTCTTCTACTGGAAAGGGTGAGAGAAAATTAAGCCTCTAAGTGAGACGTAATAGTACCACCCAGGAAGAGACACACATGAACTAGAAGGACCCATCTAACATCCAACAGAATAGTCCATAGCAGATGAAATAGTCATTATAACCAGCAAACAAGGAAATATTTGTCTAATATCATGTCAAATAGTCCACAAGGATGGGACAACAACAACAACCATTACAACACATTCACAACAAGGTAAGCAATAAAATAACTAAAAATAGTTCAAATATATTAGTACATGTGAAAGCAAACATGAAATACAAACATTCACAGAATAATCTTACAAACATTCAAAGTTCATGCATGAAGAATGTGTTGGCCTTAAAAGGGTTCTTTTATTAAGAAAAATTTCAAAGGCACATATTTACATTATACATCACTAGCTCTAGTAGTTGGACATTGGAGACACTGCATGCTCCTCAAAGAACTAGTTGATCTCTCTAATGCCTTGTAGGAGGAGCCAAGGTGAAAAGTAATTTTCTCATACAAAGAGGGGGTACACATAACCAAATTGGTGATGATTTCCCCTTGTGACTCTTTGGCTATCCTCATGACTATTCAACTTCCTATGACATTTCATCTTACATGACTCTTCATATTCAAATGTGTCCTTTGGACTAACACTTTACAATACATTTGATTACAATATATATGGTCCACACTAGTGATGTGGAATATGATAACTCATGACAAGACTTGACATGACCCTGCTGACATGGACTGGCTTGATGATGTGGCAATGTCAAGTCACTATTGCTACTCTGTGCTAGATGTGTTCTTGGATATGCTTTCTCTTCTACTCCGCATAGCTTGATGATATAAGGTCTTCAATGATTTTTCGATCTTGGGATGTGGTTGCAAACTTGTGTTCCTTTTCTTTCTCTTGATAGTTCCACTCATAAGTTCAACAACAAATGATTCTTTAGACATTCTTCCATCCTTATTCTCCTTCTTCATCATCTTGCCATGACTTGATAGTGTTACTGTTCCATAATTCACCCATGACGGGATGACATCAATCTGAAAAAACCCTAGTCTAAGATGATGTATTGTTATCCATGAACTGAGCTCAAGACAAGTCACAAACTGGGAAGAAGGGATCAATGACTCCACATTGTGAAATTCCATCTAACAGGGAGAGAGCTTGTTCATTGAGATTGTGTAGAGAGAAGCTTTCGCTCGACTGAGGAAATTTTCTGCATAGTCCTCGCCGAGGAGAAATATTGTGCAGTGCCCAATAAGGGTCATAATTACACATTTCAATCATGCATTGGTTGCTATCAGATGAGGGTCTGGGTGGAAAACGTTGCATAGTTTTATAATTCAAGGGGGATTGAGCAGTACAGAGGCTTGAAGGGAGAATTTTTGCAGTTTATAAAGGCAGTGAGCTTTGGCTAGGGGAGCAGCACCAGAGGAAGAATCTGCACATTATTGGAGGCCAAAGGAGGTTGGGCACTCTACAAATTGCACAGTTAAAGGAAAACTAAGAGGCACAACTACACAGTTCTGGAGGTCAAAGGAGGTTAGTGGACTCTGGAATAACACAAAACCACAACCCTAGAGGATAGTGACTGTGCACTACACATTCCCAGGAACAAAGGTTATATCAGTGAGGGCTGAGACTGTGTAGTGCATAGCCCATTCTGGGCCTAATGAAGCTAAGTTGTCAAGTGGGGGAGATTTTCTGAAAATGGTTGTGTTGGGAGGGTGTTGGATTCATGATGAACTTGACTTTGTGATCACACATGTAACATAATTTTATGAATCTGCACATAGATGATCAAAACAAACAAACAAAGCATTCCCCTTTATGTGACTATCCCATGACAAGATGTGACAAGTGCAGCACTTAAGATAGACTTTGGGATGGCCATGACGACACATGTGTGTTATTGGGAAAACTAGTGTCCATTCAGAGCTGCTAGTCCCACTAAGATGGTTAGCTATCTTAGAAACAAACAAACTAAAGTCACTTGTATTTTCCTTTATGAGAAGTAGATGAGAGACAAGCAGAGAGTACCAACCTCAGTCTTCTGATTGACTCCTTGCTTGTTTCCTCTCCCCTTTGATAGATCTTTGTTGCTCCTTTCTCGCATGTCCCACTTCAAAGAACACCTGTAGAGTCAAAGCAACATAATACTATCAAAGCATAGAGATATAAAATCATAAAAAATATAGGATCAAATATATATTGACCATACAAATGCATATATCAACTCAGACATACAAGAATATGGAGGAAAACTCAAATAGCTTTTTTGATAGAAGTAGAAGTAGTAGAAGAGAGGATTACAATGCATTGATCTGACCCAATGCTATCCTCGCTGCATGAAAGCCGTTCTTCACCTCATGAAAAGCTAGATCACCCAACACTATGATGTTCCACAAAGAAACCAACAACACTTCCTTAC